>ML244265.1:5578-71249 GCA_005239495.1 Nicotiana undulata
TTTTTAGTTTAGTGTATTAGAGGGCCGAGGGGGGGGCTTAGACTGATTTCATTCTTAATTGATTCCAAGTTCTATAATTACTAAACAATCTGATTCTTACCTTATTTTACCTAGTTTTCAAACTACTATATATATTGCTCTCTTTTACTCCCACTAGAACAGTCTTCGAGACACGAACTCAAAGTAGTTCACAACTCTCTCATAAAAACTCGGCTGCTTACTTTTGTCACTTGGTGTTGTTAGTGAATTAGCATGCTGCAAGCCAAGGCTAATTATTTCACTTTCCTGTTCTTCACTTTGTGTCTATTCTCATTACTAGTATGTTCTGATTTTAAATTCAAGTTCCAAAATCAATGTGTTTCTCCTACTGCTTAAGTTTATCACTGTACTAATCTGCTTTGATTTATTGTTTTCTTCTCAACATGTATTTAACTTGTTTTACTTAGTATACTAGTTATGTTCTAACCCTTTTTAGGATCAGCCTATTTATGAACATGTTTACTTCATTTGTAGTCTTCCTCAATGTGACTATACTCTGTTTCTAAATGCTTGCCTATGTATTGCTTAGTTCGAGTATGCACCTGTTGTGCAAAACAATTGACACCCTAAGTTGTAATAATCTTATGCCCGACTCTGCTGAATCATGTTAGTACTCCTATGTCTTCCCTGTTTGTTGTTCTGTTATCTCTTAATCATATACACCCTTAATTCTATGTTTTAACCTGATCTGTTTCAACTATGTTTTGATTAGCTGCTTTGAAATCCCCTATTTTGTTGCACGTACTGTTAGCTACTCCTGAATTCTAAAGGATCTATGTACCTCTGTTAGTTATGTGTTGCACTATGGGTGTTATATATGTCCCCAACTTATATTATCCCTGTGTGAAGGATTGTTGTTTGAATGGTGTTGAACCTGTTTGTTCTGTATATTGTTTGTTTAATTACCCTATATCTAGAGGTCCTAAATTTCTCCAGAACCATAATGAAGGGACGAGTAACAGCACGCTTAGAGTTCGTTAAATAAACTCGCTTAATAATCGCTAAGGGGTGGGACAAAAGGGGAGAAAGGATATGATGACCAGTGTTCTAATGCCATATGTATCCCCTCACTGAGGAGTGATTACTGGGTATTGCATTGATGTGATCCTATAGGATAAACAACTAAGGACTCCCCTATCCTTTACATATGTGTGCTTAGATTGCAAACCTTTTTAAAACTTTATTACATATGTGTTCTTAGACTGCGAATCTTCTCAAACCACTAATTGTTTACATGCGCACACTTTGACTTTCTATTTGCTAATTGTTTAAATTTACGAAGCTCGTTTTGCCGGGAACCACAGCTGTGGACTTTGAGGGGTGCCTAACACCTTCCCCTTGGAGTAATTTAAAGCCCTTACCTAATCTCTGGTTATTCAATTAGTGTTATTGTGACACTTAATAGGTGCCCTAACGCACCTTAATTCGTTAGGTGATGACTCTTAAAATCATTACATCCCTTATCCCAAAAGGAAATGAGTTGTCCGAAATAATGTGAAAAACCCTGACTGATCCAAAAGGATAGGAAAAAGGGGGCGGGACATCATGGAGACTCTGCTGGGGATTTTAGGCTTTTACCATTTCAAATTGCTTTGTGAATTTGTATGTTTACTTTGATTAATACCTGCACCATTTCCCTTTCCCCTTATATGCAATTTAATTGTCTATTTCTTTCAAGTATTTATTTTGCCAAGAATAAATCTGGCATGTTTCTTTGTTTTCCTTTGTAACTGGTTTAAATTATAACTGTTGTATTTATCGCTTCCATAACGTGCAAACACATGACAACATGCTTTTATTTCTTATTTATTGCTGCATAATAATGCTCAACATCATATTCAACTCGTGACAATACAAATTCTATAGCAACGCTTGATGAGTGGTTACAGTCTTCCTATTTTATATCACCCCTTAATTTAGAAAGGCTTATTTGTGGTAAAACCAGTCGATCAACGGTGTAATGGATGGTTCTGTGTCTTCCCTCTTGAGTTGTCCGCTAAAGGTTATCGGTCTAAAACCACATAGAAAACCTTACTCTATTATACTGTGTATGCATCATGGTCAAACCTAGCCCGGTTAACGTGTCGTCCGTACAATAACACTTTAAGATAGCCTTGTCCAAAATCCACCGGGATTTCATAATCCCAACGGACGCAATCATGTTCTATGCATTAATTTGGAGAATTAAATGCTTGTATGCTAATCATAGATGTATAAATAGTCAAGTCTTGTGGGGGTAAGGGCCTAACTATTTTTGTCTTGCAGAAAATGAGGAACGAGGTCCCCAGATTCGGTATGGTTAGCAATATCCCTCCAATGCTCCTGAACTGGTGGGAGGATCTTCACTTAATGATAAGAAACACGTCAAGAAATACCTAGGAAATTTACCGTCTCTCCTAGACATCCAACCCACTAACATGCTGATTGAAGCTGCCACTTTATTTTGGGATAGTGAAAAATTTGTATTTTTCTTTGGGAATATTGAAATGCCACCGCTTCTAGAAGAGGTAGGAGGACTAGCTGGGTTAGTTTGGGAAACCCCTAGGTTTTTGGTGCCTGAGAATCGCACAGGCAGAGGTTTCCTGAAAATGATGGGGTTGAAAAATAATGTTGAGCTGGAGTGTCTGAAACAATCATACATACCCTTCGAGTATTTATATGAAAGATACGGTCACAGCAAGTCATACCGTACCTATCACGACGAGTTTTCCATCACATCTCTGGGTCATATCCACCTTAGGGTATTTGTATTCATTGTTTGCTTTCTGGGATTGATTGTATTTCCAACCAAGAGGGAAAGGATTCACACTAGGTTAGCCATGGTAACCAAGGCCTTGATGGAGGGGATTGACGGGAAAGCCTTCAACATTGTCCCGATGATCATATAAGGCATTTACCGAGCCTTGGAACGCTGTCAAAGAGGAGCTAAGAATTTTGAGGGTTGCAACCTGTTGTTGCAACTATGGCTATTAGAACATCTTCAAAAGGGCCAGTACGTCAAGAACTTCCGTGAAGGGCGTGGAATGATCACATTTCCTTCCATCACCCCAAGAAGATGACATATATTCCCGACAAATTTGCTCAGCCAGAGACTGCCAAGGAGTGGGTAGAGTTCTTTGATAACCTAACTGAGGAGCAGGTGCAATGGATGTTCGAGTGGTTCCCAACGGAAAAATTCATCATCAGGTCCAGGGATGCACCACACCTAGTGCTGATCAGGTTGAGAGGCATATATCCTTACGTTCCTCTCCGAGTCATGAGACAAGCAGGAAGAAAGCAAGTGGTGCCAAGGGTTGATAAGATGAGTCATTTCCGAGTTGACTTCCAGGTTGATGCTATCCCCTATAAGTGCCAAGCCCAACACATGTGGCACTGCAAAATCATAATGGAGAAGAAGACAATTGAGCCAGACAGGTACCATGCGGAATGTGCACTTTTATACCTGGCATGGTTGGAAGATGACTTGGATGGGTTAGTGAGGCCAGGAATCAGCCGAGGCAACAAAATCATAGACGAGAATGCCGAGGCTCAAGTCAAGAATAATCAGCTACGCAAAAGGATCCACGACTCTGAAAACGAGCACCAGGAGATACATAAAACCAACAAAAGGTTGATCGAAGAATGGAAATATATGGTTATTCGTTCCAACCAGAAACCGGAATACTTGGAGCGATGAATAGTAGAGCTAGAATGTAAGATCATCAAGAGGGTCGAAGACTGTCAGAAAGACGAGGGAAATGGAGGAGGACACCTGGCAATAGCCTACCTGCTGCTGGAACAACGTGAGATAGGGAACTATTTCGATGGGATCAAAGATGCTGAATCTGGGGAAGGTCCTTCTGGGACAAAGAATGATAGGTTTTCCCTTTTGCTTTTATCAATTTAATAAGGCCAAGTGCCATTAGTGACTTTATTTCCTGCATATTATTTTAGTGTCGTTTTGGATTCGTCTATTTATATTAATGAAATGAGGCATTCTGGCATCTATGTTCTCCAAATAAACTTGTCGCTAAGCCTACCTCAGGCACAACGAGGCTCCCAAATTAGGACACGCTTTATACTCCTGCAATATGTGTTTAAATACTGCAGTATTTTCTCATGATCATTACTGACTTTGATACCTTTTGTTTTTGCTTTAGTTTTTTTGTCTTTTGATTATTCCCCTCCCCAAAGGTTGGTTCGTGAATTCTGCCATCATCATCATACCACACATGATCCCGGAGCCCTCCACCTTCTCCTCCTCCTAGTCCAACTAAGGGAAAAAGCAAAGGCAAAGGCAAAATGGAAGATTTGAGCAATATCAGAAAGGAAAACGCAATGCCAGCTGAACGAACAGAAGCTTCTAACAGTAAAGGTACTCAGGTCCAGAACGACGTCGTGTCACAACTCGAGCAAAGGTTCTTGAATCTCCAAGGGGAGCTTGAGCATGTCCGGAACTTGGAAACTTTATCCTTCTCACTTAGTGTTCCATATGTCAATCATCCAAGCACTCAAAATCATATACCTCCTCAGAGTACCCCAAACAAACAGAATCCTCCCACAACTCACCACCATACAACTCCACCAAAAAATCAAAATATTCCACCACAATACAACACTTGCCACACTCCGAGAAACACCCCACTGATCATCTATGAACCACAAAACTCCACAAATGACCACCTCTATGCTCAGGCGCCAGGCCATCATAACAACCCTATATACGTGGAGACTCTACCTCACTCCACCCAACCCATTTCTTACACACCTGAATCCAGTGAGAAGGATATGCTTATTAAGAACTTGGCCAAAGAACTTAAGAAACTGACTAGCCGAGTTCAAGGCGTTAAAGGAAGTAAGGGAGTTGAAGGATTGAACTATGAAGATCTCTGCATACAGCCCGATGTGGAACTGCCAGAGGGTTACAGACCTCTTAAGTTCGAGATGTTCGATGGTATAGGTGACCCCAGAGTCCATCTGAAAACCTATTGTGATAAATTGGTTGGAGTAGGAGGAGACGAGAAGATTCATATGAAACTATTCATGAGGAGCCTCACTGGAGATGCTTTGTCTAGGTACATCAGCCAAGACCCTAAGAAGTGGTCCAACTGGGTGAATATGGCATCAGATTTCATGGACCGATTCAGGTTCAATACATAAAATTCACCAAACGTATTTTACATCTAGAATCTTAAGAAAAAGCCAACTGAAACATTTCGCGAGTATGTCACTCGCTGGAGGTTTGAAGTAGCTAAGGTCAGGTCTGCCCTAGATGAAGAACAAATGAACAAATTATTCGTCTGGGCACAAGACCCACAATATTATGAGAGGCTGATGGTAATTGAAAACCACATATTCTCTGACATCATCAAGTTAGGTGAAAGAATTGACGAAGGGATTAAGAGTGGAATTGTTACCAATTTTGAAGCACTACAAGACACAAACAAAGCCTTGCAGTCTAGGGGCATATCCAAGAAGAAGGACACAGGAATGGTAATGGTTTCATAGGGACCCAAATCCCTATTGGTATACTGAACCTCCCTACTTACATACCAAGAACCCCCGCCTACATATCAATCAGCACCTCCACCAACATATCAGCCATCTCCCCCACCTACTTATCAACTCGCATCTCCCAGATATTCCCAACCAACCCTTGTTTATCATACATTCAACTCTCAACCATCTCACTTCTAGTCACCCCCTGCTCGCCAAAATTTCCCAAGACCTCGACCCAGCTTTGACCGCAGGCCGCCCAAGCAATATACTACCATTGCTGATCCTATTGACCAGTTGTATGAAAGATTTGAAGCTACTAGTTATGTTACTCATATCCCTGATATGACCTCTAAAAGTCAATCCTAGTGGGTCAATCCAAATAAAACCTGGGCATACCATTCCAGCATGAAGTGACATACCATTGATGAACGTCGCTCACTAAAAGATAAGATCCAGTCTCTGATTGATAATAAGATCATTCAAGTAAAGGAAGATACTCCCAATGTCCGCAACAATCCGCTCCCAAACTATAGGGGTGGAGGCATCAACATGATAGAGATAGAGGAAGAATGGGACCCAGAGGGGTCGATCGGATTGATCATAGAATGTGATGATCCAAAGAAGCCAGCAGTCACACTTAATCCTATCATAGTCCAGATTCAGCCATCAGGAGATGTCGAGGAAGCTACGTCAGTCCCATTTGAGTTTGAAGCGGCACCACCCGCATATGCACCTGTGTCGTTTGAGGTCAAAGTAATTCCACCTGCCGATTTAGCCGTCTCATTTGAAGTAAAGGTAGCCACACCAATAACAGTGACAGTGTCAGCTACGCCGTATTTCAACACTAATGTTGTAGCTTGGGATTACGTAGCAGAAGCAAGAGGAAATGTAAGGTCAAGATAGAAGAAGCTGGCGCCGCACAGGGGATGACCGCGACCGGCAGGGTCTATACACCTGAACACTTGGCAGAGTCTAGCAAACAACCTTCCAACAGACCACCCATAATTTAGACAGGTCCGGATGATCTCTGGAGGAAGGTGCAGGCCAAAGAATACTCAGTCATCGATCAGCTAACCAAAACTCCAACCCAGATATCCATCTTGTCATTACTGCAGAATTCGAAACGCACAGGAATGCTTAGATGAAAGTTTTGAACGAAGCATATGTGCCTATTAACATCACCAATGGAGAATGGACAACATGATAGGGCAGGTGCTGGAAAGTCATAATATCACTTTCCACAAAGACGAGTTGCCACCTGAAGGATTAAGTCACAACAAGGCACTACACATCACTGTGCAATGTGAGGATTACTTTATCACCAGGGTTCTGATTGACGGGTTCCAGCCTCAACATCTGCCCATTGATAACACTCAAGAAATTGGGCAAGCGATTGTACGAGATAAGACAAGGGTCCATGAATGTAAAAGCTATTGTCGGTTCTCAAGGGTCTACCATTGGTGAAATCAGTCTTTGTCTGCAAATGGGACCCACATTGTTCGAGGTTGAATTTCAAGTGATAGATATATCGGCGTCCTACAACCTGTTATTAGGACAGCCATGGATACATGTCGTTGGGGCCGTGGCATCAACATTACATCAAAGTAGTGAAATTCGAGCGGAACCACTAGGAAGTAATCATCCATGGAGATGGAAGCAACCCTATCTATAGCCGCCAGACCATCCTGGTGGTTGAAGGTAGAAGAAGGCTGGGTGGAGCGGGTTCGGGCCTGGAAAAGGGCTCGGTAAGAACCTTCAGGGAATTTCCAAACAAATACAGTTGAAGCGCCATGGCGCCACCTTAGGGCTGGGATACAAATACACTTGGCAAGAGTACAAGAATTGGTCTCCACCATGGTGCGGTCCCTATTATCTATTGGAACAGCCCATACCGCATCTGGACCAGACTTTCCAACAATCTGATATCATATGGGGGTCAGAAGAAGAAGAAGCACTGGCAGCCTTGAAGAATCTATTCTTGGAATATGAAGACATAGACTGTTGTGTTATTGTCGAGGAGGAGGAAGAAGAAGGCCCTTCCATCCAAGCCGTGAGCAAAGGATCATTCCTTAAGAATTGGACTATCAGAACATCCAGGGCCCGACGAGTTCCGGGGTAGAAAGGCTAAACAAAAATTATTTATTTTATTTTGCTAATGATTTCCTTTTCACATTTCTGTTTTTTTGTTAATAAAATCTCCAATATTCCCAAAAAATTCATTTAAATTATCAAAAACTGCTTTTATGTTTCAACGAATCAATATTTATTTATTATCGTTTTTCTCTCATTACTTTTATCTATACAGCATTACTATTTCCTGTCTTGATGAACCAATGACTGTGACATGCAATGAGACAATGCAACAAAATAACAACGATTCAGAAGAAGAGGATGTCATACCCGATGAAATTGTAAGGAAAGTTGAGGATTTTGAGAACAGACCTGAGACTAATCTGGACGAAACTGAGGTAGTCAACCTGGGAGATTCAGAAACTGTCAAAGAAACACAGATAAGCATCCACTTGTCACCATCAGAAAAGGAATAATACACACAATTCTTGAAAGAGTATGAAGACATATTTTCATGGTGGTACGACGACATGACTGGTCTAAGTACGTCTATTGTGGATCACAAACTGCCAACCAATCCAATGCGCCCGCCGGTAAAGTAGAAGCTCAGAAAGTTTAATCCTGACATGAGTCTGAAAATCAAAGAGGAGGTTACCAAGAAAATCAACGCCAAGGTCCTTAGGGTGGTTGAATATCCAACCTACTTAGCCAACATCGTGCCAGTGCCCAAGAAGGATGGAAAGGTTAGGGTTTGTGTCGACTACCGTGATCTCAACCGGGCTAGTCCAAAGGATGATTTCCCTCTCCCAAACATACACATCATGATTGACAAGATTGCCTAGCACGAACTTCAGTCGTTCGTGGATTGCTTCGCCGATTACCATCAGACTTGGATAGACGAGAAAGACTCTGAGAAAACGGCTTTCATTACGCCGTGGGGAGTATACTGTTATAAGATGATGCCATTCAGCCTAAAGAATGCTGGGGCTACTTATATGAGGGCTATGAACATCATATTCCATGACATGATACATAAAGAGATCGAGATATATGTGGACGAAGTCATCATAAAGTCCAAGAAAGCCACCGATCATATAGTAGATCTGAGAAAGTTCTTCAACAGATTGCAGAAATACAACCTAAAGTTGAACCCCGCCAAGTGTGCATTCGGGGTTCCCACTAGAAAATTGCTTGGGTTCATCGTCAGCCGCCGAGGAATAGAGTTGGATCCATCAAAGGTCAAGGCCATCTAGGAGTTTCCACCACCAAGAAATAAGAAGGATGTAATGAGTTTTCTGGGATGCCTTAACTACATCAGCCGGTTCATAACCCAGTTCACGGTCATATGTGAACCAATCTTCAAGATGTTAAAGAAAAATGCTGCGACCAGATGGACTGAGGATTGTTAAAAGGCCTTCGACAGAATCAAGGAGTACTTATCAACTCCGCCAGTCCTGGTACCACCAGAGCCACGTAGACCCCTTATTCTCTACCTTGCAGTGCTAGATGGAGATTTCGGCTACGCTCTGGTGTAGCACGACGAGACAGAACGAAAGGAACATGCTATCTATCATCTAAGCAAGAATTTCACTCCTTACGAGGCACGGTATTCTCTAGTAGAACGTACCTATTGTGCTCTAACCTGGGTAGACCATAAACTGAGGCACTACTTCTGTGCCTACATAACATACCTAATATTAAGGATGGATCCCTTGAAATATATATTTCAGAAGCCCATGCCAACTTGCAAGCTAAGTGTCAAATGTTGCTGAGTGACTTTGATATTGTTTATGTGACTCAGAAGGCAGTCAAGGGACAAGCATTGGCGGATCATCTTTGCTCAGAACCTGTGGATGGAGAATACGGACCCTTGAAAACATATTTTCCCGATGAAGAGGTGTTGTACATAGGAGAAGACATTGTAGAATCCTATGATTGTCGGAGAATGTTCTTCGACGGAGCAACCAATTCAAAGGAGTCGGTATTAGAGCTGTTTTGGTATCGAAAACTAGTCAACATTACCCGATATCTGCCAAGCTCAGATTTTCTTGCACTAATAACATGGCACAGTATGAAGCCTGCATCCTAGGGTTCAACATGGCCATTCACATGAATATTCAGGAGCTGTTGGTAATTGGTGATTCAGATTTACTAATACACCAAGTACAAGAAGAATGGGCTACCATGAATTCCAAGATACTGTCGTATCTTCACCATATGCGGGAATTGAGAAAAAGGTTCACAAAGACAGAATTTCGGCACTTCCCCAGAATTCAGAACGAGTTTGCCGATGCATTGGCCACTCTATCATCCATGATACAGCATCTAGATAAGAACTTAATTTATCCTATTCCGGTAAAGATCCATAGCCAGCCGACATATTGTGCCCATGTTGAGGAAGAAGCAGACGTAAAACCATGGTTCACGACATCAAAGAGTACTTGGTAAACGGAGAGTACCCAGGGCATGCAAATCATGTCCAGAAACGCACGTTTCGGAGATTGTCCAATAATTCCTTTCACAGCGGAGGAACCCTATACAGAAGAACTCCCGATTTGAGATTACTGATATATGTCGATGCAAAGGAAGCCTCGAAATTACTTGAAGAGATACATGCTGCGACCCACATATGAGTGGTTTTGTCTTGGAAAAGAAGATACTCATGGCTAGTTCTTTCTAGATGACCATGGAAACTGACTTCATCCAGTATGTTTGGAACTGATATCAATGTCAGGTACATGCAAATATGATAAAGGTTCCCCCAAATGAGCTCAATGCAATGAGCTCACCTTGGCCATTCATCGTCTGATGAAGACGTCATGTGACCAATCGAGTCCACTGCATCGAATGGTCATAGGTTCATCCTGGTAGCTATTGATTACTTCACCAAATGGGTCGAAGCAGCATCTTACAAAGCAGTGACTAAAAAGTCGTGGCAGACTTTGTCCGCGACCGTATTATTTGTCGATTTGGAGTTTCGAGATCAATCATCACCGACAACGGCTCCAATCTAAACAGTGATAGGATGAAAGGCATGTGCGAGACTTTCAAAATCAAGCACAAGAATTCTACAGCCTATAGACCTCAGATGAATGGAGCTGTAGAAACCTCCAACAAGAACATCAAGAAGAAATTGAGAAAGATGGTAGAAAAGCACAAACAATGGCACGAAAAGCTATCATTTGCTTACTCGGATACCGCACCACAGTCCGTACATCAACCGGGGAAACTCCCTACTGGCTGGTTTATGGTGTAGAAGCTATTATTCCTGCCGAAGTGCAGATTTCTTCCTTGAGAATCATATAAGAAGCCGAGCTCAGCGACGCAGAATGGATAAGGAGTCGTTATGAGCAACTAGCCCTCATAGACAGTTCACACCATGACATATTACATTCATTCTCTTCCCGTCTACCATTGTGTTAAAGAAGATCTTTCCGCATCAGGATGAAGCTAATGGGAAATTCTCTCCCAACTGACAAGGTCCGTATATGGTTTACCGAGTATTGATAGGAGAAGCTCTTATACTTGCAGAAATGGATGGAGAAGTCTGGCCAAAACCAATCAATTCAGATGCAGTCAAATGATACTATATGTAATCCTTTATGCTTTTCTCAAATGATGTAAATTGAACTACGCCTGACCTGATTCTCGTTTAAGACGGGATACGTAGGCAGCCCTATGGGTTCGGTCATAATTCAATAAAAATATCATTTCCCTCGGAATTGGAAACTACCCTCAAAATTCTAAAGCAAATTCAGCCGATCGCAGCATGCGCAGCAATCATAGACGTCAACCCATCTAATTAAGGTAGAATTTTGAGGAGGACCCTCAAACTTTTGTAGCATGAGAGGTTGAAAATTTCTCAGACCGTGTCAGAGTCGTCGGTTCATCTAGATTTCTTAAAATATATTTTTTACAATGCCTTTACAAAATCATGTATGCTTGCTTTAAAAGAATAGCTACGTTTAGCAAACGCTACCCCGATGATATAAACAGGATCATCAGACCAAGCAGAACGAGTCGAGCAAAGCCAACGGGAATGCAAACCAATCTTCCCCATCTACAGAACTCACGATTTTTCTTTGGATGCAGGAACAAAGAATAAACATGTTTCAAAGTCACAATTCTCACAACAATCGCAATATCGCAATCTGCTACCCGCTAAGAAATCCTGCTACCATTTGCTATTTATCCATCTGCATAAGGCTAAGCTTTGCCTTCACTTGCATAACTAAGCCATGCCTCCATCTTGCATAAAGTTAACCGCTGCCTTCCCTTGCATAAGGCTAATCGCTGCCCTCCCATGCATGAGACTAAGCTCTGTCTCCATCTTGCATGATGTTAAGCTCTACCTCCATCTTGCATAAGGCTAATCTCTGCCTCAATCATGCATAAGGCTAACCGATGCCTTCCCTTGAATAAGGCTAATCGCTGTCTTCCCCTGCATAAGACTAAGCTCTGTCTCTATCTTGCATGAGGTTAAGCTCTACCTCCATCCTGCATAAGGCTAACCGCTGCCTTCCCTTGCATAAGGCTAATCGCTGCCTACCCCTGCATGAGACTAAGCTCTATCTTCATCTTGCATGAGGTTAAGCTCTGCCTCCAATTTACTTTTTCACCAAGACTAAGCACTGTCTCTCAAGCATTATTTACTTCCCTCCTCTTTCGGGCTAAGCTCTACCCTCCATTTCCCAAGACTAATCTTTGTCTTGTGGACATCATATTATTGCATTTCATGGGCTGAAATATCGCCAAATTGTCCTAAGGCGTCGTAGTCTAACGACATCATCCTCATAGCCGGAAGACACCATGTCATGGCTTGAGAATCTCTCTCGATTTGGCATATCATTATTCAAAGGCGTCATAGTTCGAAGGCACCATCTTCATGGATCGAGAACATCATTTCATGGCCTGTGAATCTCTCATCAACCAATTCATGGCCCAGGACATCATGGTCTAAGGACGTCATCCCTAACCGTCCGAAGACAACTTTCATAGTCCAATGGGAACCTGCATCATTTTTAAATTTACGCAAAATATATGCTTGTAGTATTCTTGTTTGCAGGTAGCCTGGTAAGCAATGGATATCCCAGCAGGAGCGATCCCGCTCTAGTTCTCCCAACCATATCAAACTTGATCTCCCGTAAACCGTTCATTCACCCATACCTAGATATGCGTCCGTTCTGGCAATAACTTCACCGGTATGTTTCGTCGATGAATCAGGAACTACATACGGCATGATTCCTGTAAAGCAGGGATATGTAAGTAGCTCAGAAGCCAAGGTGCGGCCTAAATCTCTCAAACCGTTTCGCTCAGTCAAAAATTGGCCATCATATCTTTACCCGAAAACTCTTTCATCCTTTCCGGGTAAAGAGGGACAATCTTGATATCTAATTTTTCCCAAAATATTTTTTAAAATTTCATATATACCTTCAAAACCATGCATTAATAGTAATTGGTATTTTTTCATAATTTTCCTACATTTTTATTAATTTGTCCAGTATTTTATTTCCAATATATAATTACAAAATTGCATCACAAATGATTTCAAAAGCATTTCTTGATTTAATTTATTATTTATGGTCCTTTTAAGACCAAATTATTCCATAAATAGCCGAATTGGCATCTTTTGGCTATAATCGCAATAACTTTGCAATTATAGCCCAAGCATATAATTTTGTATCATTTTTACCATAAATTAGTCCTCTATATTTTTAAATACCAAATAATTATTTTTAAATCATTTCCATGCATAGAATTAATTTTTTATAATTATTAATTATTTTATAAAAAACAATTATTAAGTTATCTTGGTATTTAACAAACAACCCATTTTTAATTCAATTACAACCTATTAAAATCAGCCCATATACCTTAATTTACCCAACCTAAACCCCAAACACAATTCCTAAATCTACTTGGCCTAGTTCTGGTTAGATCTTGGTCGTTGATCAATTTTGATCAACAGCCCGAATTTAACCTTTCCTAATTTAACCTAAACAACCTACCCCAAACTCCCTCATTCTCTCATCCTCACCCGCCGTCACACTCCTTTGATTTTCTCTCAAGCTCCCTCTGCCCTAACCATGGTTTCCACCCGCCGTTGATTATGATGGTTCACCACTGCTCCTCGCCCTAATGGCTCCCCTTCCATGACTGGATTCTTGCTACCCTGAGGTCCTCAAGGGACCAACAGCCGTTCACTTACCCCGTGGGCCTGTGCTCACCATTCTCATACCACCATGGCTCGATCGAGTAAGATTTTTTTATTTTCTGGCTAATCCTATGAGTTTCTAAGCCGGTCTCTCTATTTCTGGGTTAATTTATTTAAATACCTAATATGTTCTCCTGTACCTCTTAGATCTGTAACAGATCTGAGGTTTTTTTAAGCTTTTTTCATTTGTTTTGTGAAGAACCTTTCGATTTCTCAAACAGCGTCTCTTTATTTTCCCATTAGGGTTCATGTTCTTCACTTTGTGTCTATTCTCCTTACTGGTATGTTCTGATTTTATATTCAAGTTCCCAAATCAATTTGTTTCTCCTACTTCTTTAGTTTATCATTCCCAAATCAACATGTGTTTAACTTGTTTTACTAAGTATACTAGTTATGTTCTAACCCCTTTTAGGATCAACCTATTTATGAACATGTTTACTTCTTTTGTAGGCTGCCTCAATGTGACTCTACTCTGTTTATGAATGCTTGCCTGTGTATTGCTTAGTTCTAGTATGCACCTGTTGTGAAAAATAATTTCCACCCTATGTTGTACTGATCTGATGCCCGACTCTTCTCAATCATGTTAGTACTCCTATGTCTTCACTGTTTGTTGTTCAGTTATCTCCTAATCTTATACAAACTTCATTCTATGTTGTAACCTGATCTGGTTGAACTATGTTTTTATTAGCTGCTTTGAAATCCCATGTTTTGCTGCATGTACTGTTAGCTACTCCTAAATTCTTAAAGATATATGTACCTCTGTTAGTTATGTGTTGCACTATGGGTGCTTATATGTCCCCAACTCCTATTATCCTTATGTGAAGGATTGTTGTTTGAATGTTGTTAAACCTATTTGTTCTGTATACTGTTTGTTTAATTACCCTATTCTTTCTCAAACTATTTTACTTTTAAATAACTTCATACTTTTATAAACTTCAACTGAGTCATTTTTCAACACTATTTTCCTATCAAACCTTTTCAAAACTATGTCAATCGCTCTCACTCTACTCTTAGGTCCTTAAGTTCTGCCCCTTCAGTGTGTGACTTCTTTGGGATCCCTGTGAGATCCCTATGAACTCTGATGCAATGAGTTTGGCCCTTCCATACTGCACTTACTCAGTTCTGGTTATGAAATCTGGGTGTGAGCACTGCCCGGGATCCTTGAGGTCTTTAGGGAACTCTGACACACCCGGACATGGGAAAGGATATGAAACTTCGACAGTGAAGGTTATGATCATCTGGTATCATCAGGGTACTTGGGTCTGCTTGAGGCTCCCTATAATTTAACTTCTACTTTTCCTTTATATATTGATGTAATTTATTCAGCTGGTCTGTAATAATTAATTGTAAACAGATATTGGGGATGGCTAGTGAAATGTGAAGGGTAACTATATAGTTTTATCAATGTCACTAGAGTAGAAATCATGTCTTAGCCTTTTACATTCCCTATATCTGCATTAGAATTCATGCTTAGGACCAACATACATGCATTAGATGTCATGTATTTAGGTCTTTCATGTTTACTGCTTTAACGTACAACACGTCCCTAATTTATGCTTATACCTACCACTTAGAGATCCTGCTCCTAGGATAATAAAATTAACATACAAAATTGTTACTCCTATGCATTCAAAAATCATGTCTCAATCATCCTGTAACTATTTGTGCATTTTAGAAATGATGCTGTAGGAATTCTGTGCATCCTCAAATTATGTCTTAACCATTCTGCATTTATATGGGCATATTAGATACCATGCTCTAGGATTTCGTGTGCATTTGCTTAACCACGGCTAGTTTAAACTCTTGATTCATGAAAAGGTATAAAATGGTCTCACATATAATCATCATGTCTGTTTTTAATAGAAATTTGTAACAATCTCTACATTCTCACATTTACATCACTTAGAACAACATGTTTTAGGCAGAACAACCCCTACTATTTCTATGAATAGAGTAATTTATAGAAACTGTATATTTGCTCGTTTCTTCAGTATAATTTGGACCATGCCAAAAGAAAGAAGGGATAGCCTTAACATACCTGGAGTAGGGAAAACTCTGTATAATATTCCGTTGGAGAACCTTCGTTGATTTAACTTAGAACTAAAAAAAAACGCATTTCTGCTTTCTGAATCCTTGAACGAAATTGTGCTTGCTTCTTTGAAATTTTCAAATGAAATTTGGCTATGGATTTCTTGAAATGTTGGAGGAAATGGTTTCTGCTTCTAACGTTTTTGGTTTTAAACCAAAGACAGAATGTTGTTTAATCTTTTACAAGGAGTTGATTACCAAGTCTCATCGATAATGCTTACAAGTCTTATTTTGATAAGACTTAAATTTAAGTCATGTTTTGGTTATATTCCATAAGTAGCCATCTGGAAAAAGTGACGTCATTTTTTTAGCCATTGTGGCTTTATGCCACGTGGGGGTATAATTTATAAAAAAAAATATCCACTTATTAGTTAATTGGGTAATGTCCTGTTACCCGATAATTAATCAATTATCTACATAATTAAGAATCTTCTCAAATTACTTAAAATACTACTCACTTTTAACATACTTTATACATTTTACTATCATGGTCACATAGTACCTTGTATGGTACTAGCCCACAAATATCGGGTATTATTGCTCGACCCGTATTTTATCCCAATATGCCAAACTTCGACGAAAAATTCATTTTCTTTGACTTGTTTCCCCTCTCACCTTCACAAATTTACTCATCATTTGTTTAAAATAGCATAATCCTTACTCCAAATAATCTCTTTCTCAAACTTACGTGGATTACCTTAAGAAGAAACTCTAACATACGAAAATACGGAATGTAACATCTCGTTTACGAGCTTATCTCAATTTACTTATGGTGTACTTTCATTGTACAAAAACATGGGGTGTAACATCATTCCCCCCTTTTGAATATTCGTCCTCGAATGTTGACTGATGCATTTTTTATTCTCATAATCCATAGCTCTTGCGAATACTTTAATAATCTTTTTGCCAATTAGGCAACTGCTCTTTAAATATATCCAAAGGCCAGGGCTTCCCCCCTTTAGGCCTCTTTCTCAATCCACGACTCGTAGTCGAAATCATTTTAATCTCGTCATTGTTGCTACCTTATGTCACGTAGCCTGTATGACTCTGACCTTGTAGTTTTGCCTATGCGACTCTTCTCTCCTTTTTTTTCCTCCAGCTTTTAGTTAATCTTAGGCCTCACTTTGCGAATATTGCTATAACTTATTTTGTAGACTTGGTTACCCATTCGTATTACTTTACTGTACCTATGTAGGTCATATTATACCATAACTCTTATTCCGACTTATTGTTACTGAGGTTTGCTACCAAACTCCAAGTTACTCTTGTTGCTTATCCTTCATGTATAAATCTATGTCCTTTAATGCTTCTTCATCACTGTTCAAAATGACGGCTTAATCTTATCTCATACTTTGTGATTTTCGTCCACCCACTGTTGATTCACCTCAATATTGATCTACAATCTACCACTAATAACTTAATCTCTTATGTAATATTGTCGCTAGGGCTCACATCTCATCATGGAACATTTGAAGTGATTGTCTTAACCCACCTGGGGGTGATACGATACTATACTTCCATAATCGTATTTCATAGCATCCCAGTGTGATTTACCTTACGTGGGTATTTTAATCCTTACAATTCATGAAATCCTCTTCAAGTCATTACTCAATCGAAGGCACAAAGGTCATCCTTTACCTACCACAATTATACCCTTATTCTCCTACTAGGGCAGCATACTATCTATTCTAAATGTCATTAGTCTTAGACTTCTTTGAGTTCAGTCAGGCTATACTTAGCTTTATATAACTTAAAGAAACCATCATTTCTTCTTGTTTTCATGGGCTTAATCTTGAGGACTTAGCCATTTTCGTTACCTTCTCGCTCGCCCTTTCTTATCCTTACTCTTGTCTTCTAGAACCTTGTCGCTTCACCATACAATGGCTTGCGACCTATACAGCTTTATTTATATTACTTGCACTCTTTCAACTTGCTTGCATCATAGATTTCCTTATGTCATTCTGGAACATCACGCGTGACATCACATCTTCTCTGACTCTTCTTTACCCTCTTAATTAGCCTCCTCAATACCTGGAATTCATAGGCTGGAAGACATGCCACTGACGACGCTGCTATCATCCTTGGATACTGAACCCCCGCGCTTTTAGACTTCTATCAAAAGTATGGACTATTTACAACATCTTACATCTGAGTATCGTGTACGTTGTTCACTTTCACTTTTCTTACCTTAAAATCTCCACATCTTCTATCCCTTTCATGACCTCCTTTCCACATTGGTGTAATTCATATTCACAACTTGAAGCTCTATTATCATACTTGCACCTCTGGTGGTATACACAATCCGGTGGGAGCTTCGTACTAACTTCTTATGAGGCTGGTACTCTTCAGTTGGCTTCATCGTAAAGCTATTATAAAATATGGCTACTGTACTATCTTCCTTATACCTCTGCTACTTAAGAGTGATCCTGAGGTCTATAATTCTCTTGGTCCCTCCTATTTTGCTTAGTCGATGTAACTCTTTAGTCTCCTCTTCTTTCTGATCAGCCTCTATGTAGGCTTAAGATATCTTCCGACCTGCGGCTCTTAGTATTATTTATTACTTTAGCCTTTCATGGGCGTTATGGAATATCCATGATACAATCTTCTAACAATTCAATCCTTTGTCTATGCCCTGGGCTTAATTCTTTCTTGAAACTTATACCGGAGTCTTCTATGGCCGTATGATTGTCAACAAATATGCTACCTGGATAATGCTCCCAGAATCTTGAGTGTATCCATAACGTACTAACTCTGGATCATTGATCAAATAATTCTTTTGTTCCATCTTAGCTTTCTTTCAACGTAAGCTATTACTTTTCTTGATCTTTTTCCCCCCTTGTTGCGTCCATACTTAGCTTATCTTAGTGCCCATATATATTGAAATTCCATGCAACTCATATGATCCTGAATATCACTTCTTATTTTTACTCCCTGTTCATTAGCCACTGTAGGTGTCACTTTCTTAGGGAGTGCATACAATGTTGTTTTGAGACTATTGTCACACGACCATTTCCTCTTTAGGTCATTGTACAGAGGTTGAAGCCTTTTTCCTTATTTCCTCAGCTAGTCTTTCATCGTAGTACTTAGGGAAGACCCTATGACTCTTGTAAAGATGCGAGCTTATTACATCGTATACTCGACAGACCTTCTGATGTCCTTCCTTGCCTATACTTATCCGTAGTTGCTTACCTCCATGCCCTTGTGCTTGTAGGGTTGCTTCTGAACTGATATTTTGACTGTCTCCCCAGTGGCACTCTCTTTTATTCCCGTAACATTCATACGGTACCCTTAACTACCATGACTCCTATCTGAATATATTTCAAGTATTACAATAACATTACTGTGAAGCTGAATTCTCCATGTTGGGTTCTACTATGTTTATCCTACACGATCTGATGACTCATCTGTAACCTCTTGTTTAGCCATAACTAGGATCTTCCTGACCAATTACTAACTACTCATTGGCCCATTCTCATATAAATATTCCTCGTAATCTTTCTTAGGTTATTTCCTTTGTCTTAACTTATGTCTCTCACTGGCTCCTTATTTATTAATAACAGCTCGGGAAGGAATCTTTACTTCTTCTCGTTGACGTCGTGCTTGCACAATATTCTTGAATCGTAGCATATCTATAAGATTTGGATAAGTGCCATCTCATTCCTCTTTCATTTATCACATTCTTCCTTTACCATTCCATAGTCACAAGAACCACTTAATTCTGGCTTAATGCCACATTACTCCATATTCCCCCCTTTAGGGATGTACTAAAAACTGAAGCCACGAGGATCTACCTATATATATTTTTCCTCTTCATCTTTGGCGTCGTTTCTCAACATCAATGATCCTTACTCTCCTTGCGGCAATTCTTCTGTACCAAGGATGAAACATTCCCTTACTCGCGAGGGTGACACTTAGCGTAACTGGCACATACAGCCTCTTAAGCTTAACTTTTCCCACATTTCTTCCTCTAGGGAAGCGTCTCCCCGAATGACTATTCTCTGTATTCATCATGAATCTTCTTCTGTGGTCCCTTCTATTACCGCCGGAACGAAATCTGAAATTCCCATGATGCCGAGTACTTCCCAACCATTCCGTCCCTAGTTCATATTTAGTTTATCTTGTTTGCCAGTCCATACTGATTTCTGTTACTCTGGGGATTAACTCTCCCCCCTGGTAGTCGCGTTGGAGTTACGGACTTATTTCTCGAAATGAGGATATAACCTTATGGCCTATACTCTTTTGTTGTCTTAAGTCCCATCACATATCATATCTTTCTTCATTTGACTATAGGTTTTGTAACACTACCATTTTCATCAATGTATCACACCTTATTCATAACGCTTCATTCTCTTTCTTCTTATTACTCTGCTAATGTTTCTGTATATCCCTTTTCTTGTGAAAACTTCAATACGACATTTTTCACTTTTAGCTTTCCTTTGCTCCATCCAGTGGCTCTTCAAGTTGCTTAACGTTCTCGCTTTACTAGGGACGCGAGCCACACTAAGGTAATATGTATCACTTCAAGGCTTATAGTGCATGTCTTTGTAGTACTCATATCTGGCTGAACTATTTTAAAGTGTACCATCTGGGTGTCTCACAAGGAGATCTATTAACACATTTGCAATATTCTTCAGAAATGTCAACTGTCACAAACAATTCATCCATCATATCTTCTTATACTACTTCTATTAACCCCCATAGGGCATATCTGGAATGGGTACAACCAATTATACATACCTCTGTTACTATTGAATATAACTCAAAAAGCTTATGTTCCTCTGCCTCAATTATAAACGCCGTTAACCTTCATTAATTGGGCGCCTCGTACCCTTCTTCATCTTGCTTCTTTTGCTCATTGAAACTTGTATTTATCTTCTTAATCTCTTATTGTATTTCACCATAAAGATGAATAGGCATTCTTGCTTTAAGGCTTCTTAACAGGAAGCTTACACCTTTCAGTACACCCATGATCTGCTAAAGACCTCACATTTACTTGTCGTAAGCATCTTACAAAAATCCAATTCCTCTAACTCAGCTCTTCCACAACTATCTCTCTTTCCAATCCTTCTTTCCGGATGTAGGTATCGTCTTATTACGAATAAAATAGAATTTCGGGATTTGAATTCTTATAAGTGAGCTCTACCACACGATCTAGAGTAAGAAGAAAGAGTGACAATCCTAAATGCCCTGTAGCCTGCTGCTTATAAGTGTGGTGCACGACACACCCATAAACAAGACTCTACTAGGCACGGCTTGTAGACTTCCTAGAACAAAACTGCTCTGATACCACTTTTGTCACGACCCACACCGATGGGCCGTGACGGGCACCCGGTACCTTACCCAACTGAGTACCAACGTAACGTATCTTTCTTAGTACATCATTACATACACATGACATACAGGCCTAATAGGCCAACATAATCCTTTATAAACTAAAAACATAGGCCGGCCAGGCCGTACAATCCTTTATATACACGACGTATGTCTACAAGCATCTAAGAGTACATAAATATCATAAAGGTCGGGACAGAGTCCTGCCTTACCAAACAATACGTGTCTAAATCATACTAACCAAACGAGCAACTCCGATGCAAATGGAGCGCACCAACATCTTCCGCTGAGCTGATAGCCTACTTGAAGGGCTCTCGACCTGTCTATCAGGAACTGTGGGCATGAAACGCAGCGTCCCCAAGCAAAAGGGACGTTAGTACGAATAATGTACCGAGTATGTAAGGCACATAAATAAATACATAACAGACATGGAAGAGATATAGAGTAATTGACTCAACCTGTATGTCTGGATAACTCTGTAAATAATAAATCACTTTTAGCATCATGCATATGCGTATGAATGTCATGTCGTGCATAGGTATATGTTTCATAACATCATCATCCTCTAAGGGCATCCCATCATATCATATCGGCCACTGTGGGCAAAATCATCATCGTATACCAGCTGATCAGATGGTGGTGCGTATATAACGCCATAACCTTTCCCATAGCCCATATACATATATATACATACATATATACGCGTATATAACGCCGTTTGAATATACATACATATATATGCGTATATAACGCCGTTTGAATCATATTTCAGCCACTGTGGGCAACATCATCATCATATACCAGCTGATCCGGTGGTGGTGCGTATATAACGTCGTAACCTTTTCCCATATCCCATAATATATATATTTACATATATACGCATATATAACGCCATCTGATCATGGGTCAATGCACATGTATGAAATGCATGAAAAGTACGTAATAATCTCAATTTTCCTTCCGGATAAACTTTTCCAACTACGTATTATTTTGAGACCCATGAACAGAAAATAATAATAGTTCTCATGGGGAATCAAGAATATAGACACCCCTACTATTTTTATGAATAGAGTAATTTATAAAAACTGTGTATTTGCTCGTTTCTTCAGTATAATTTGGACCATGCCAAAAGAAAAAAGGGATAGCCTTAACATACCTGGAGTAGAGAAAACTCTGTATAATATTTCGTTGGAGAACTTTCGTTGATTTAACTTAGAACTAAAAAAAAAATAGGATTTCTGCTTTCTGAATCCTTGAACGAAATTGTGCTTGCTTCATTGAAATTTTCAAACGAAATTTGGCTATGGATTTCTTGAAATGTTGGACGAAATGGTTTCTGCTTCTAACGTTTTTGGTTTTAAACCAAAGACAGAATGTTGTTTGATCTTTTACAAGGAGTTGATTACCAAGTCTCATGGATAATGCTTACAAGTCTTATTTTGATAAGACTTAAATTTAATTCATGTTTTGGTTATATGTCATAAGTAGCCATCTGGAAAAAGTGACCAAGAGTCATTTTTTTAGCCATTGTGGCTTTATGCCACGTGAGGGTATAATTTATAATTTTTTTATCCACTTATTAGTTAATTGGGTAATGTCATGTTACCCGATAATTAATTAATTATCTATATAATTAAGAATTTCCTCAAATTACTTAAAATACTACTCACTTTTAACATACTTTATACATTTTATTATCATGGTCACATAGTACCTTGTATGATACTAGCCCACAAATATCGGGTATTATTGCTCGACCCGTATTTTATCCCAATATGCCAAACTTCGACGAAAAATTTATTTTCTTTGACTTGTTTCCTCTCTCACCTTCACGAATTTACCCATCATTTGTTTAAAATAGCATAATCCTTATAATCTCCAAACAATCTCTTTCTCAAACTTACGTGGATTACCTTACGACGAAACTCTAACATACGAAAATACGAAATATAACATCTCGTTTACGAGCTTATCTCAATTTACTTATGGTGTACTTCCATT
This sequence comes from Nicotiana undulata, assembly GCA_005239495.1. Classification (NCBI taxonomy): domain Eukaryota; kingdom Viridiplantae; phylum Streptophyta; class Magnoliopsida; order Solanales; family Solanaceae; genus Nicotiana; species Nicotiana undulata. The sequence continues at coordinate 28,800 of ML244265.1, forward strand.
GTACGAAAACGTGGAGTGTAACAACTAAGTCCCAACCTAGGGTTCCAATTTTAATTTCTAATTCAAGTGTAAATGCACATGTTATTGATACCCTAGGTGCTTAATCAGTGTATTTAACTAAAATGGGTCAAAATTAAGCATTATGAGCAAACCTTACACATGATTAATGGATTAAAGAAGAAAAAAGAGAGAAAAAAGAAGAAAAACTACCTATTAAACAAGAAAATAACAAAATAAAAAAGTTAGGGAGATAAAATTAAACTTACTAGATGTAGGATGAAGATGAGATGAATGAGATTAATTTCTTGAACTAGCAGTGGGTATGCACAGTGAAAATTTTACTGTAGAGCTAACAATGAGCGAAAAATATAAAATGAGCCCCTCAGACCCTATTTATAGAAGTTTGGCCTGGGACCCACGTCACTTACCCCACCGCAGACCGCACAAAATGACCGTGGTCCTCAACCTTTCTGGGCATCTAGGCAAATGGCCACTACGGTCCGCACAAAATGAACTGCGGCCGTAGTGGTCCACCGCGTACCGCACAAAATGGTAGTGCGACCGCGGTAGCAACTTCAGAGAACAAGTTGTTTGTGAGAAAGCTCCGCGGACCGCATAAAAAGGACCGATGTCTCCACTGCAACTTCAGAGAGCTAGTTTTTTCAACTTAGCCCTGTGCCCTGCATCAAAATAATCCTACAACATCCCACAACTAGTTAGTGCAACAACAAATCCTATACTACCAAGAAAATTAAATAAAATAATAAATAAAGACACATGAGTTGCCTCCCAAGAAGCGCCTTATTTAACGTCGCGGAACGACACATGTTACCATGTTCAATTGAGCTTCATCAAAGCCACCACGTGGCTATCTTCAAATTTCCCAAGGTAATGCTTGCACCGGTGCCCATTCACTCGAAAAATCTCCCCATTTTTGTTCTTAGAGATCGAGAGCACCAAAGGGTGGAACCAACACAACTTAAAACGGGCCACTCCACTTGGATTTGAGTTTCCGGAAAGAGACGGAGTCTAGAATGAAAAGGAGCACCAAGTCTCCCACCTTGAATTCCCGTTCCTTGGGATACTTGTCATGGAGGTACTTCATTTTTTCTTTGTACAAGGAGGAGCTATTGTATACATGAAATCTGAACTCATCTAGCTCATTTAAGTGATCAACTCTGAGATTAGAAGTTGTGTCCCAATCCAAATTCAACTTCTTCAAAGCCCAAAGTGCATTGTGCTCCAATTCCACCGGAAGATGACAAGCCTTTCAATACACCAACCGGTAAGGTGACATACCGATTGGGGTCTTGAAGGCGGTTTGGTAAGCCCAAAGAGCATCATCAAGCTTTCGGGACCAATCAGTCCGGTTAGCATTCACTGTCTTGGCCAATATATTCTTGATTTCACGATTGGACACTTCCACCTGGCCACTTGCTTGAGGATGGTACGGAGTAGACACCTTATGATTGAATCCATACTTCGATAACAAAGAATAAAAGGCCCTATTGCAAAAGTGAGGCCCCCGTCACTGATGCTGGCATGGGGTGTCCCAAAACTGGTGAAAATATGCTTCTTCAGAAAACCAACCACACTCCGGGCCTCATTGGGCAAAGACACGGCCTTAACCCATTTTGGAACGTAGTCCACCGCCACGAGTATGTAAGTGTTTCCACAAGATCTCACAAATGGCCCCATAAAGTCAATACCCCATACATAAAAAATATCCACCTCTAGGATTGTAGTGAGAGGCATCTCATCTCTCTATATGCCACCCATATGTTGGCATTCAACACATCGCTTGACCAAGTCACTAGCATCCTTGTACAATGTAGGCCAAAAGAAACCACAACTGAGCACTTTTGAAGCGGTCCTTGTCCCTCCATGATGACCACCATAAGGTGAGGAGTGGCAAGACTCAAGAATTGCCCTTTTTTCTTCTTCTGATACACATCACCGGATGACACCATCAGTGCAAATCTTGAATAAGTATGGTTCATCCCAATAGAAATCCATGATATCCCTCCTAAGTTGCTTCCTTCGGTTGGAAGAGAGCTCAAAAGGAACAACACCATTGACAAGATAGTTGGCAATGTCTGCGAACCATGGCATTTCTTGCATTGACATAGAAAGAAGTTGTTCATCGAGGAAACTATCATCAATTTCAAGCCCAGCACTAGGTCGACCTTGCTCCTCCAAGCGGGAAAGATGGTCGGCCACTTGGTTTTTACTCCCTTTTCTATCAATAATCTCCAAGTCGATCTCTTGAAGAAACATCACCTACCGCATGAGTCTCGCTTTGGAATCCTTTTGGTCATGAGATACCGTAGTGCCACATGGTCAGTGTGAACTATGACCTTGGCACCCATAAGATAAGGACAAAATTTCTCCATCGCAAAGACTATTGCCAATAACTCCTTCTCAGTGACGGTGTAGTGCATTTGGGCCGAGTTCATTGTTTTGCTAGCATAATAGATGGGGTGAAAGATCTTGTTCACCCTTTGGCCCAACACCGCCCCCACAGCCACATCACTAGAGTCGTACATAAGCTCAAAAGGAGAGCTCCAATCTGGCACGGTGATAATAGGCGTTGTGGTAAGCTTGTGCTTCAACAATTCAAATGCACTCATGCAATTCTCATCAAAGTGAAATTTGGCATCTTTCTCTAACAATTTGCAAAGAGGATTGACCACCTTAGAGAAGTCCTTAATGAAACGCTGATAGAACCCGGCGTGCCCAAGGAAGCTCCGGACCCCCTTAACTGAAGTTGGAGGTGGCAATTTAGAAATCACTTCAATCTTCGCCTTGTCCACTTCAATTCCATTCCTCGATATTTTGTGGCCCAACACTATCCCTTCTTCCACCATAAAATGGCATTTTTCCCAGTTTAATACTAGGTTGGTCTCTTCACACCGAGCGAGGACTTTGTCAAGATTGCTCAAACATTCGTCAAAGGAGTCCCCAACTACGCTGAAGTCATCCATAAACACCTCGAAGAAGTCTTCAACCATATCAATAAAGATTGCCATCATGCACCGCTGAAATGTGGCGGGTGCATTGCAAAGTCCAAAAGGCATCCTGGAGAAGGCAAATGTACCATACGGGCACGTGAAGGTAGTCTTTTCTTGGTCCTCCAGGGAAATCAAGATTTGGTTATAGCTTGAATACCCGTCCAAGAAGCAATAGAAATCCCGACCCGCAAGCCTATCAAGCATTTGATCCAAGAAGGGCAAGGGGAAATGATCCTTGCGAGTCACTTTGTTTAGCTTGCGGTAATCCATACACACCCGCCAAACTGTGACTGTTCTTTTTGGAATGAGTTCATTTTTATCATTTTGGACCACTGTCATGCCACCCTTTTTTGGAACACATTGGATCGGAGAAGTCCAAGCACTATTCGAGATTGGGTAGACAACCCCTGCATCAAGCCACTTGATTTTTTCTTTCTTCACCACTTCTTGCATTGCTTCATTGAGCCTCCGTTGGTGTTCTACGGAAGGCTTTGCTCCATCCTCAAGAATGATTTTGTGCATGCAAAATGCGGGGCTTATTCCCCGAACGTCAGCAAGTGTCCATCCTATGGCCTTCTTCCTCCTCTTAAGAACTTTTAGAGTGGAGTCTACCTGCAATTGGGTTAGGAAAAATGAAAATATAACAGGTGAAGTACGAGAGGGACCAAGATATTCATACCTTAGGTGTGTGAAAGTGTATTCAACTCCAATGTAGGTGGCTCTTCAATTGAAGGCTTTGTCGGAGGAGTTTTCTGATTCTCCAAGTCGAAGGATAACTTTCGTGGACCATAGGAATAAGAACCCATGCCTTGTAAGGCATTGGTGCTCTCAATTAAGCCATCCACCAAAATGTCATCATGGTTCAATAAAGCTGCCTCCACTGGATCTTCAACATTTATCATAGAGCTTGCATCATCAATAATGACCTCGGTGACAAGGTCCATGAAAGAACATACTTCTGTGCTATTGGGCTGCTTCATTGACTTGCAAACATGGAACACAACCTTTTCATTGCCCACCCGAAAAGTGATCTCACCGGCCTCCACGTCAACTAAGTCCTTCCCCATTGCAAGGAAGGGCCTTCCCAAGATGATGGGAACTTCATAATCCACTTCTCAATCCAATATGACAAAATCCGCGGGCTAAATGAACTTGTCAACCGACACCAATACATCATCAATGATTCCTAGGAGCATCTTCACAGTTCTATCTGCCATTTGAAGAGGCATGGAGGTGGACCTAGGTTGACCAATCCCCAATGTTTTCAAGACCGAATATGGCATCAAGTTTATGCTAGCTCCAAGGTCAAACAAAGCTTTAGCAAAATCCGCACTCCCGATTGTACAAGGAATGGTAAAAGCTCCCGGGTCTTCAAGTTTGGGTGCCATTGAATGCACTATGGCACTCACTTGGTGAGTCATCTTAATGGTTTCGCACTCCATAGACCGCTTATTTGTGACTAAGTCCTTCATGAACTTAGCATACCCGAGCATTTGCTCCAAAGCTTCAACCAAAGGGACATTGATGGAAAGGCTTTTCATCATATGGATGAATTTCTTGAATTTATTCTCTTGCTTTTGCTTCGCCAGCCTTTGAGGATATGGAGGAGGGGGACTAGGAAATGGTGCCTTGGCTTGTGGGACCACCGATTCCGATATATCAATCACGTGTTCACTAGACGGGTTCACGTCCCTTTGCAAATCCTCCTCATTATCATGGATATCAATTATCACCTCACTAGTAGTTGGCTCTTCCACCACTTGCTAAACTTCAATTGGTAACTCATCATTTGGCAATTCATCATCATCAACAACAATTCTCTTTTGTCTAGAAGAACTCGCTTGACCGCCTTTTCCACTTCTTGTGGTCACCGCCATGGTGTGAAAGATATTATTATTGTTCCCACCCTTGGGGTTCACCACCGTATCACTCGGTAGTGCTCCCTTTGGGCGTGTGTTAAAGGCATGGGAAATTTTGCCCATTTGTACTTCAAGGTTTCTAATGGAGGTGTTGTGGGAGGGCAATTGAGCATCGGAGTCCGCGTTTTGCTCCATCATTTGCTTGAACATTTGTTCAATTCTTCCCATGTCATTACTTGATGAGCTTTGTCCTTGAGCTTGGCACGGAGGTGGATTTTTTGGTTTTTGGTACATCGGGGGCCTTTGAAAGCCCAACCCCCGGTTACCATTACCACCCCAATTGTTGTTGTTATTTCCTCCGCTCCAATTGTTATCATTGTTGTTCTCCCATTGTTGGTTGTTGTTGTTCCCCCAGTTTCGTGAATTGTTGTTATTGTTCCAATTTCTCTGTCTTTGATTACCCCAACGTTGATTGTTGCCTTGGTTGCTCCAGTTTTTATTGTTGCTTTGATTGTTCCCTTGACTTTGGTAATTATTAGCATACATAACATCCTCTTCTTGATCATCATATGGCTCTTCTTGACTGTACCCACTTGGTCCTTGGTCACCTTGATCATTGTTGCTTTGCTTTGGATTTCCCCGAGGTCTTCTTTGGTTCACTAACACATTCACTCCCTCCATGGCATTTACTTTCTTTGGCCCTTGTAATTGTTGAAGCTGGGCCTTGGCAAGTTGGTTCATAGTGGTAGTGAGCTCGGCAATTGCTTGCCCATGTTCTTGAAGTTCTTTGTGAAGACTATTGACACCGGACTCACCCTGATGTACGTTTTCTCTACTTTTCCATGTTGACGATGTGTCAGCTATCTCATCTAAAACCTCACATGCCTCGGGGTAAGTCAATTTCATGAAATTTACACCGGCCAATTGATTGACCACACATTGATTGACAGTGTTTATTCCTCGGTAGAAGGTTTGTTGAATCATGGCTTCAGTCATGTCATTGTTTGGACATTCCTTAACCATTGTCCGGTAGCGCTCCCAAATCTCATGCAAAGGCTCGTTGGGTTCTTGCTTAAAAGCTAATATTTCATCTCTGAGAGCTTCCATATGACTAGCGGAGAAATTTTTTGCAATAAACTTGTCTGCGAGCTCATCCCATGTGGATATGGAGTGGTTGGGAGCCGCTCGAGCCAATCAAGAGCCTTCCCTCGAAAAGAGAAAGGGAATAACCGCAGTCTCAAGGCATCTTCTGACACGTTCGTTTGCTTACTACCCCAGCAGGTATCCACGAAGCCCTTCAAATGTTTGTAAGCATTTTGGTGGGAGGCTCCGGTGAAATAGCCCCGCTGCTCCAAGAGTGTTAGCACCACATTTGTTATCTGAAAATTTCCCGCCCGTATTCTAGGCGGGACAATAGCACTAGCACACCCCTCATTTGGAAGGACACGAGGGGCAGCTCTGGGAGCTGGTGGTGGGGGAGGGTCTGTAATGTCCTCATTAATATTGGCCTGTCGGCCCCGTCTGGGAGGTGGTACTTGGTTAATTTCTTCTTCTTGGTTGTCATATACCTCCTCCCCCACAATAACATTTCCCAAAGGATCCGCCATTAGCACCTGAGTAGATTCAACACACACGTTCACAGAATAAGGAAAGAAAAACACTTAATACCACTATTCACGTAGATAATCAACACCGTCTAACTCCCCGGCAACGGCACCAAAAAGTGATCGGCTCTCACCTACACTACTATAAAGTAGCAAGATGAAGGTCGGAGCAGCTTTTACCCTAAGGATCGGGATCGATTCCACAGCGAGTTATGAATATTGGAGTTGAGTTTCTAGATAATCTAGTAGTGTTTCGTGCTCTTAATTGTACTTTTCATACTTTTTGATTTGACAATTGTACTACGGTTTATACTAAGGGTAATTTTCTAATTAACTAACTAATGTCATTTTGGTTGTTTTCTTAATAGGTAAAAGGCACTAGGGTTATGACTTTCACCTAGGCGAATATTTGACGGATTCCAATATCTAAGGCATGGATGTTATGAAGGGGAGTGTGTTATAGACAATGCTCAAAGTTACCCACTTTATACCTCTCTGTACTTTGAGTGGCTTTTCCTTAATTGCCTCCCTCGAGGTCAATTGGGTGTCAAATTCATACAAGCAATATAGGCTCAAGTAGGGTTTTACTATATCTAGGTTTAACCCGTTAATTGGGACTATCAATCTCGTGAATACATCCCAATTCCTTGTTGGACTGATTTTCTAGACTCAAGTTCTCTTTCTCAAGAAGAACCCAAGTCAAATAAACACCAATTAGTGTTTGCAACCACTAATATTAACATGAAAACCATAAATCAGCCCAAATACCAATTACCCATAAACATCTTATCCTTAATTGAAAGGACCCATCAAACACCCATACTAGGGTTGAGCCACAACCCTAGCTAATGGGTTTAACTACTCATAATAACTGAAGAAATCACAGAAATAGATGAAGCAAAACCCATATAATTGAATTATAAATTAAAATTGAAAGATTCAATGTTGAAACCCTTCTAAAATTACTCAAAAAGCTGAAGAAAAACCGTTCACGAGCTCCTGATAATATCAGAGTACAAAAGCTGACCTAAAAATAAGAAAAGAAACTATTTATACTAGGCCGAATTTTCTGGACAAAAATACCCCTGCGGGGTCACCGCGGACCGCACAAAATGGACCGCAGTCGCGGTGAGGCTTTTAGCTTACAAAAATGGGCCTCTGAACTTGGCCTCCGAGGTCACCGTAAAATGCATCGCGGTCGCGGTGGCTTCAGTGCGGACCGCGAAGAAAGGACTGTGTTCCGCGTTGGTCTTCTAGCCTTCAATGTTGATGCCCTCTGAATTTCTTCAATGCGCACCGCGTAAAAACCGCGGTCCGCGTTGGTTTTGGCCTTCAAAAATCCACTCTCTGAATCTCTCCACCGCGGTCCGCATAGAATGGACCGCGGTCCGCATTGAATTTAGCCTTGAAAATCACTCTTTGAATCTCTTCAGTGCGGACGGCATAAAGTGGACGCGGTCTGCACTGGTCAGTTGAACCTTGCTTGTGCTTGTTCTTGGTACTTGTGCATGTTTCACTCCTTTATGAGCAGGTTTTTGACTATTTGTCATACGTTTTGATCAAACCCTGCAATCAAGTACAACAAGTAAGCCTTTGAGACTATTTTGCATACACTTTATCCAAAACTTAAGCAAGAAAGAGTGTAAAATAAGGTAAAATCCCTAATTATCAGGTACCGAACCTCAAAATATTCATAATCCATGGGTCCCAATTTGTGAACCCTAAAAACTTGGCATCTTGTGCCTTCATTACAACCAATAACTTCACGGATGATGCATGTGCCAATAGATCCAGACTAGGGTGTGTAGAAATAATCAATAACATCAGGATCCATTTTCTACAATCTTAGGGGTGATTACTACGTGTATGCTTGTGCCACTGTTCTATCATAGTTCAGGCCAACCAATAAGAATAGAAACAATGAATGACACGTAAGAAACGATCACCACAAAATGAACACGGCATAACTTACACAGAGCAGGCACACCACTACACAAATAACAACAATAAATTGCTCCCAGGCCATCACAATCAATCCCTGACATAGACCGTCTTGTCTTGCCACGTGCGCAATAATAAAGTAAATACTCGCCTTGCATTGCCACACGTGCATAATAATAATATTCCCACCTTGTCTCGCCACATGCACAACAAATATATACAGCCCGTCTTGTCACGCCGCATGTGTAAATATCAATAGTAACAATAGCACGGGAGAAACCTCGTGCAACACAATAACACCCGCATGGCAGAAACCTCGTGAACCACAATAATAATCGCACGACGGAAACCTCGTGCATCATAATCACGCTCAACTATGTCTAATAAAAGACTAAGCGAGCGTTGCAAATATAATCTTGGGTATTATGCCCAGAGTCGAATCCCACAGGGAATCAACGTATCAGCTGTTATTGTTAGATTAACAATTCTCACTAGTCAACTTTCTCAAACGTTGTAAATATCACTTGGTGTTGTTTTTATACTACTATAGCTGAACAAAATATAAAAAAAAAACTAAAGATTAACTAGCAATGGGATGTAAACAATTGGATTAAAGGTCTAATGTTATGGTTTTCCCCGTTGGTGAACTTCCTTCTTGTGTACTTCCTATAGTTTTGATTTAGTTGTCTCTATAACAATCGTGAACACTCTAGTTATCATAAATATCTCTCAAGTAATTATGATAATTTACTAGACGCACTTTCTCAAGTTACGCTAGCTATATTGCATTGCGGTTCACTTTAGACTGCACCCGAGGTATCGTTATTTCTAATCCAACCTCTAAGCCCTCGGTTATGACTCTCGCCTATACTCCGGGAGTGGTGTTGTTCAAACAACTACCTAAATACGCACTCTCTCTCAAGTAAATACGTAATAAATAGGCTCAATTGATTGAGGGCCCTTCAATCAACTACAACAATAATGTAGTTGAACAAATAAAGATAAACAACCAAAAAAACTATATTAATACCACAATTAGTTCATCCCCAACGGGTTCTACCAACAACCTTAGATTAAGAAATTTAGCTACTCATGCTCAATAACAGTAAAAACCCAAAAGAGTTCATAAAGCTCAAAATAAAGATGAAGAGAAGAAGATGTAAAACTCTAATGGTGTCTTGTCTTCTCACAATGAGTTCTTGCCTCCTACTTGAGTCTAAAAATTCAGGATCTCCTTCTCTTGGGCAGATTACATTGTTTAAATAGGGTTTTGGCAAATTAATCCCGTATTTTGCACTTAAGTCCTTCAATTTCCAGGCCTGTCAGATGTCGCCCGCGGTCGCGGCAGGAACGCGGCGCGACCGCGGTGGCCTTCAGTTATTTTTGCATCAGTTATTCTTCCACCGCGCTTCAGTCGCGGTCGCGGTGGACCAGGTTCCAGCGATTTTCAGCTCTTTCTCTTGTGCTTTCTCAGGGGTTCCACTCGATTGGCCTCGAACTCCCTTAATTGACTCCAAATAGCTCCAAAGTGTCTCCTCTCATCGAATATATCCTGCAAAGCACAAAAAACACTAATCAGAGCATTTGTTATCAATATTCACATTAAAAACATAATAAAGTATGGTTCATTAGGGGCGAAAATATAGTCTAATTCACCTATTATCACATCACAACAACAACCGCACGACGAAAACCTCGTGCATCACAACAACAACCGCACGGCATAAACCTCGTGCATCAAAACAAAATCACATGACAGAAACCTTGTGCATCACAACAACCAGTGCAACAATAACAATAACAATAATACAAGAGTACGACAAATAAATCAACTCAGAAATTCTGGAACTCAAAGAAACGAAAAAAACAAACTCACAAGGAAAGACACTGTGTAGCAATGACCTCCACATAAGTGCGATTCAACAACAAGGGAGATATCACGAGTCGATAATTCCAAATAATGATAAGACAACTATGATAAAGGATAACTAGCTTCATTTAGGATTTAGTACTCACGAAAGAGGTACAACAATTACAGTAAAGGATAAGCAACAAAAAGGATAATCATGACCTCAATTAAGGATGAATAACAGAATAGATAATAATAACTTCAAATAAATATAACCAGTTAGGACATGATAGCATGACAATTGAAGAGGCAACAACTTTAGTTACGGCACACAAGAGTCAAATAGGCAATAAGAGTTGAACATGAAGCAATTAATTCCAAATAAAACACATAGAGCTGAAACTAGTAATTGGGAAAACTTAACATAGTAAAGCAACTTCATCTCTAATGAACATAAGGCCCTACAAGCCCTAAAAGGTAAATTTTCCACAAATAATCCCGCACACGTACTCATCACCTCGCCTACACAGACTTTACACGATACAATTAGCATAAAAGACTCAAATCCTAAGGGTTTGTTCCCCCACACAAGGTTAGGGAAGATACTCACCTCAAGAAGATAGACCAACACTTTAAAACGAACTTCTCGAGCGAAATGACCTACGGACGACTCAAATCTAGCCAAAGTAACTTCAAAGCATAAATAAAACACATAAAAAACTATTTCGGATCATAAAGCCTCAATCTTTATCAAGAACTAAAAATCAACCCAAAAGTCGACACCCGGGCTCGCACCTCGGAACCCGACAAAATTCACAAAATCCAAACGCCCATTCCAATACGAGTTCAACCATACTAAATTATCAAATTTTGATATCATTTCGTCCCTCAAATCATCATTTTTCATTTTGAATGTTTTCTTCAAAATCTTCATTTTTCCTCCACTCAAAACACTAATTTAATGATAAAAATAAAGATATAATCATGAAATATAATAAATTTTAGGTGAAGAACACTTACACCAATGATTGGATTGAAAACCCCACAAAACATCTCCCAAAATCGAGGTCTACAACTCAAAATATGGAGGAAATGGCCAGACCCTCGATTTATATGATTCTTCCCATAACTTCCGCGTTTGCGGATAAAGAAGCGTATCTGCGATATTGCATTTGCGAGAAAACGTTCACACCTGCGAACTCAACTAGCCAGGTCTGGATCAGCATCTGCAGAATTACAGTCGCACCAACTACCTCGCAGAAGCGAACTGCTCCGCAGGTGCGATCGTTGTACCGCAAAAGCGGCTTTCGCACTTGCATGCCAGCCTCCGCAGAAGCGAGCGAGCTCCCAGTCCACTATGAACGCAAAAGCGACAAGGATTACGCAGAAGCTGAGTCACGCCTACTCTCCAAGATGTCGCAGGTGTGAAGCACCAGAACCAAACCTGTTCACAACCATGAAAACCATACGAAACTCGTCCGAAACACACCTGGGCCCCCGGGACCCCCTCCAAGCATACCGACAAGTTCCATACCCTAATACGGACCCGCTCGAGGTCTTATATCACATCAAACAACGTCGAAACTATGAACCGCGCCATTTATCAAACTTATGAACTTTTAAATATTCCAACTAACAAAACTCGAACCGAAACCTATCAAAGCAACTCAGAATTACTAAATTCAACTCTTGGTCAAACCTCTCAACCTTCCAAACTTTAACTTTTCCAACTTTTGCCGAAATGCTCCAAATTACACTACGAACCTCCAAATCCAAATCCGGACGCACGCATTAGTCCAAAATCGCCATACGAAGCTTTTGAAATCATCAAAGCCCCATTCTAGGATTTTTTTACATAAAAGTCAAATTCCAGTCAACTCTTATCACTTAAGCTTCCAAAACTAGAATCCTTATTCCAAATTGACTCCGAGTCATCCGATAACTGAACTCGACCATGCATGCAAACTCCGAGTCATCCGATAACTGAACTCGACCATGCATGCAAGTCATAACACATAATACGAAGATGTTCAAGACCTTATGCCGTCGAACGGAACCTTAAATTCTCAAAATGACTAGCTGGGTCTTTACAGCAGGATCTGAGGCATGTGCATCTGGTAGTCATACCAGCGCGCATTCCTGATGCCCCCAGACTTAGGTGTGAGTTGCCTTCCGAGCCTGTTCTGCAGCATCCGAAGTCTTTATTTTGTATTTACTTTATGTCTACTTTATTTCAGACAGTAGCTTAGTGTTTTGTATATTCTACTAATATCTCATACACTTGTGATACCAGTTCTTAGAATTTTTCTAGTAGACACTTGATGATTTTGAGTATTTATTTCACCCCACTTGTTCTCATAATTGTTTACACTTATTTTCACTAAATTGCTCACCTCTTGCTTATTCAATAATTAAAAAGCAACAATTTCTAAAATGTTAAAAGAATAAACACATGGCTAATTCAATGTTGGCTTGTCTAGCGGCGACGTTGGGTGCCATCACGGCCTATAGGAAAATTGGGTCGCGACAATTACCACACCCCAACTTATTCTATAAATTTTACAAGATAATATTAAATAAAATACAAATATTATGTATCAATCTACCTACATTATACTTTATGTGTAAAAAAATATTTTCAAGTTTATAATAAGGCATATTATTCTTTTCAAACTAACAAGAGTAATTATTAACCCAAATTCATTGAACAAGTTATTCACTTCACCAAAAATAAAAAGAATGAAGGAAAAATATTTGAAATATAAAAGCTCAGGAAACAAGTAACGGTACAATATCTGAACGATTGCATCAGTTAGCATATCTTGGTGTTGCTTAAAAACTAAAATATTATCTTCAAGTGTTTTGAAAATTCGAAACCGAGATTTCTAGACTCTAAAATTATTTGAGTGACGGATTCTCCAAAATAATTGATATTGCAACTATTACCCAATTTTTAATACAATTAGAAAGCATTCATGCCAATTCAATATACCACGAGGTGATGTTATCCATATGACGTGTAGAAATGCTCGAACAGAGAAGTTGAAGGAAGAAGAGAGGATGCGGGAGTCTAGCGCCCAGGAAATTATCTTTGTCCGAAAATGACTTTGAATAGTGCTATTTAGGGGTGGGCATAAAATTCGATAAATCGAATTCCGAATCGAATCGAATTAATTTGGTATTTTGGTTTCGGTTTTTTCGATATTTCGGTTTATTTCGATACGGAAATTTCGATATTTCGGTAATTCGGTTCGGTATACGGTATGTCCAAGCCCAACCTTTTTTTCTTTTAATTTTTTAGCCCAAGAACCTTAAGCCCACACCCCAAAAGTCCAAAACACCTATTAATTTAATATTTCTCATATTACTACTAATATAACAAAAAAAGTGAAATTGATATCTTAAACTATGAGTAGAAAAGTATTTAGAATCAATAGAAAAGGTTTCCTTTTCGATGACTTATTTTCCAAACTTTAAATTAAAAAGTAAGATAGTTACTTCTATTTAAATTTAAATATTTAGTTAAAGATTATTTCGATAAGGACCGCTTAACAAACAGATTCATCGACCATTTTTAGTTTAATACAAGCTGTATCGGTTTCAAAAGTCGAAGAGCTACATATTTGAATAAGCAGAAGCCTCGTAACATAGATTTGGTTTAAACCGAAACCGTACCGAAATATTTTGGTATGGTATTTGGTATACACAATTGATAAACCGAATACCGAAATACCAAACCAAAATTCTTAAATACCGAACTGAAGTACTGAATGACCACCCCTAGTGCTATTTCTACTGCTTGAATTGAAAATGGTGGAAATGAACAAAAATTCCCGAAGTCTTTTATTTATAAGTTATGTTCAGGCTTTTCGCACATGCGGCTCAAAATGCGCATCTGCGGTGCTGCTTTTGCGCAAAAACCTCCGCATTTGCGGAAATTCACTTAAATCCCTGGGACCACATATGCGCCTCACGACCACATATGTGATCATCGAAGGTGCTGAAACGACCTCGCACCTGCGCATCCCCTCTCGCACCTACGCTTGCCTGCCCGCATCTGCAACTCTCGCAGGCTCGAGAAACACTTCGCACCTGCAGATCCTACTCAAGTCCCCTGTGGCAGCATCTGCGGCTCCTTAGCCACTCCTGCGGGCTCGCACCTGCGGCTCCCACTCCGCAGGTGCGGAAGACACCAGAACCAGCAGCTGATCAGCTGCATTTCCAAGTTTCGAACTTCCCGTTAGCCATCTGGAATCACCCCGAGCCCCTCGGGACCTCAACCAAACATACCAACAAGTCATATAACCCCATACGAACTTAGTCGAACCTTCGAATCAATCAAAACAATATCAAAACACCAAATTACCCTCGGCTTCAAGCCTAAGAACTTCTAAACTTTCAAATTTCGCAAATGACGCCGAAACCTACCAAACCACGTCCGAATGACCTCAAATTTTACACACACGTCACAAATGACACCACAAACCTACTCCAACTTCCAGAAATCCATTCTGACCCTGATATCAAATTTGCCACTGCCGACCAAAATCGCCAAATTTCCAACTTTCGCCAATTCAAGCCTAATTCCACTAAGGACCTCCAAATCATATTCTGGACGCGCTCATAAGTCCAAAATCGCATAACGGAGCTAACAGAATCATCAAAACTCAAATCCGAGATTGTTTACACATAAGTCAACATTCGGTTAACTTTTCTAACTTAAGCTTATCTTAAAGAGACTAAGTGTCTCAATTCACTCTGAAACCACTCAGGACACGAACCAACTAACCCGATATAACACAATATATCTAAATAACACAAGAAGAAGCAGGAATGGGGAAACGGGGCTATAAGTCTCGAAACGACCGGCCGGGTCATTACCTCCTCCCCGTCTTAAACAAACGTTCCTTCTCAAACGGGTCTAGAAACATACCTGGAGTCTCAAATAGGTGTAGATATCTGCTCCGCATCTCCCGCTCGGTCTCCCAAGTTGCCTCCTCCACAGGCTATCCTCTCCACTGCACCTTCACTGAAGCTATGTCCTTTGACCTCAACTTTCGAACCTGCCGATCCAAAATGGCCACCGGCTCCACATCATAAGTCATATCACCCTTCAACTAAACCGTGCTGAAGTACAAACCATGGGATGGATCGCCCACATACTTCTGAAGCACGGAAACATGAAATACCAGATGCACACTCGACAAACTGGGTGGCAAGGCAAGCTTATAAGCCACCTCCCCTATCCTTTGAAGCACCACATAATGCCCAATGAACCGGGGGCTCAACTTGCCCCTCTCCCCAAACCTCATAACACCCTTCATGGGTGATACCTTCAGCAAGACCTTCTCCCCTACCATGAAAGACACATCGCAGACCTTCCTGTCCGCGTAGCTCTTCTGCCTAGACTGCGTCGTGCGAAGCCCCTCCTAAATTAAGTTCACCTTATCTAATGCATCCTGGACCAAGTCTGTACCCAAGATCCTAGCCTCACGTGGCTCAAACCATCCTACCGGAGATCTACACCTCCTCCCATATAAAACCTCATGCGGAGCCATCTGAATACTCGACTGATAATTGTTGTTATATGCAAACTCCGCGAGCGGCAGAAACTTGTCCCATGAACCCCCAAAGTCAATGACACGGTTGCGCAACATGTCCTCCAATATCTGAATAGTGCGCTCGGACTGCCCCTCCGTTTGAGGGTGAAAAGTTGTGCTCAACTCAACCTAAGTACCCAACTCTCGCTGCACGACCCTCTAAAACTGCAATGTGAACTGAGTACCTCTATCTGAAATAATGGAAACTGGGACACCATGCAGGCAAACAATCTCTTGAATACAAATCTCAGCCAACCACTCTGAAGTCTAAGTAGTACCAACTGGAATGAAGTGCGCGGACTTGGTCAGCCGATCCATAATAACCTAAATAACATCGAACTTCCTCGAAGTCTGTGGGAGCCCAACTACAAAGTCCATGGTGATCTGCTCCCACTTCCACTCTAGGATTTCTAATATCTAAAGTAAGACACCGGTCTTTGATGCTCATACTTCACCTCCTGACAGTTGAGACACTGAGCTACAAACCTAACCATATCCTGTTTCATCCTCCTCCACCAATAGTGATGTCTCAAATCCTGGTACATCTTCACGACACCCGAATGGATGGAATACTGCAAGTTGTGGGCCTCCTCAAGAATCAACACCCGAAGCCCATCTACATTAGGCACACATATCCGGCCTTGCAACCTCAAAACGCCGTCATCACCAATAGTCACATCCCGAGAATTACCTCGCTGGACCATGTCCTGAAAACGAGCAAGTGGGGGTCATCATACCGACGCTCCCTGATACAGTCATAAAGAGAAGACCTGGAGACCACGCCAGCTAATACTCAACTCGGCTCTAAAATATCCAATCTCACAAGCCAGCTCGCTAAGGCTTGAACATCTGATGCCAAGGGTCTCTATGCTACCGGAAGATATGCTAAACTCCGTAGACTCTCCACCCGACGACTCAAAGAATCGTCCACCACATTGGCCTTCCGCGGATGGTACAAAATAGTGATATCATAGTCCTTAAAAAGAACCAACCATCTCCGTTGACGCAAAATTAAGATCCTTCTTCTTAAATAGATGTTGCAGACTCCGGTGATCAGTATAGATCTCACAATGAACCCCATACAAATAATGACGCCAAATCTTTAAGGCGTGAACAATGGATGCTAACTCAAGATCGTGGACAAGATAGTTCTTCTCATGGGTCTTCAACTGGCGCAAGGCATAGGAAATCACCCTACCCCCTGTATCAGAACACATCCAATACCTATCCTCGAGGCATCACAATACATGGTGTAAGAACTTGAAGCTGATGGAAGAACTAACACTGGAGTTGTGGTCAAGGCAGTCTTGAGCTTCTGAAAGCTCTCCTCACACTCATCCGACCACTTGAATGGATCACCCTTTTGGGTCAATTTGGTCAAAGGCGATGCAATAGATGAAAATCCCTCCACAAAGCTACGATAATAACCCGCCAAATCAAGGAAGCTCCTAATCTCCGTGGCTGAGGACGGTCTAGGCCAACTTTGCACCGCCTCTATCTTCTTCGGATCCACCTGAATACCCTCACTGGACACCACGTGCCCCAAGAATGCTACTGAACCGAGCCAAAACTCACACTTGGAGAACTTTGCATAAAGCTTCTCCTCCCTTAATCTCTGCAATACAATCCTCAAATGCTGAGCATGCTCCTCCTGGCTACGAGACTACACAAGATGTCATCAATGAATACAATGATGAATGAGTCCAAATAGGGATGGAATACATTGTTCATCAAATGGATGAATGATGTTGGGGCATTGGACAACCCAAAAGACATCACCAAGAACTCATAATGGCCATAACGGGTCCTGAAAAAATGTCTTAAGAATATCCGAATCCCGAATCTTCAGTTGGTGATAACCGGACCTCAAATCAATCTTGGAGAACACCCTCGCTCCTTGAAGCTGGTCAAATCAATCATCAATATGAGGCAAAGGATACTTGTTCTTGACTGTGACCTTGTTTAACTACCTGTAGTCAATGCACATCCTCAATGAACCATCCTTCTTCTTCACTAATAGAACCGGTGCACCCCAAGAAGACACACTAGGCCGAATAAACCCCTTATCAAGGTGCTCCTAAAGCTGTTCTTTCAACTCCGCCGATGCCATACGATATGGTGGAATAGAAATGGGTTGAGTGCCCGGCACTAAATCAATACCAAATTCAATATCCCTATCAGGCGGCATGCTCGGTAGATTTGCAGAAAACACATCGGGAAAATCACGTACCAGCGGAACAGAATCAATGGTATGAGTCTCTGCACTAACATCCCTCTCAAAAGGCAGGTAGGATAGACAACCCTTCTCAATCATACGTTGAGCCTTCAAATGCGAAATCACCCTACTAGGTACAAAGTTTATAGAACTGCTCCACTCAACCCTCGAGGATCCCAGCATCGACAATGTCACGATCTTAGCATGACAATCTAGAACAACATGGAATGGAGATAACCAATCCATACCCAATATCACATCGAAGTTAACCATACTGAGAAGCAAAAGGTCCACTCGTGTCTCCAGACCCCCAATAGTCACCACACATGACCGGTATACACGATCCACAACAGTAGTATCACCCAAAGGAGTAGATAAATGAACATATGAAACTAAAGACTCACGGGGCATATTTAGAAAATGAGCGAAATACGAGGAAACATATGAATACGTGGAACCGGGGTCAAATAATATAGAGGCCCCTCTGTAACGGACTGAGACAATACATGTAATCACAGCATCTGAAGCAATAACATCTGGTATGGATAGAAGTGCATAGAATCGGGTCTGACCACCACATGATCGGCTTCCCCCTCTAGGGCGATCCCTAGCTGGCTGGGCGGGTGGTGAGTTAATTGGTGCTAAAGTCGAAGGACGACTTCTCTACTGCGGAGGACCCCCATAATGACCAGGACAGTGCCTCCACATATGCCCAAACTCCCCACACTCAAAACAACTCCCTAGTGCTGGTGACGGGGACTGAAGGGAACCCCTAGCACTGAGATAACTGGTAGAAGAACCTGGCATGAAGGATCCCTAAACTGATGGTCACGGGACGGACTCTATGCTAGGAGGGCTCTGAGTGATGAGTGGCCCTGATGAGAAATATGAGAACTATGGCCCGATGATGCACCACGGTGAACTAGGTGAGCTGACTGAGCATGCCTGAATGGACGGCCTCTGCCGTGCTGGAATTGACCCCCATGAGGAGCACCACTTAATCCACCCTGACCATGAGGCCTCTTGGCCACCCTCTCAACCCTCTCCTGACCACGAACCATCTCAATCTATCGAGCAATGTCAATAATATCATCAAAAGTAGCACCAGACACTCTCTCTCTGGTCATAAGCAATAGAAGCTGAAAAGTGGGGCCATCTATAAACCTCCTGATCCTCTCTCTGTTTGTGGGAACCAACCAAATAGCATGATGGGCTAACTCTAAGAATCGCAACTCATACTGTGTCATTGACATATCACCCTGACGAAGTTTCTCAAACAATCTATGCAGCTCCTCTCTACGAGACTGAGGCACAAACTTCTCCAGAAAGACAACGGAGAACTATTGCCAAGTAAGGGGTGCTGCGCTAACCGGCCTACGCCTCTCGTAAGCCTCCCACCAACTGGATGCAGCCCTAGAGAACTGCAAGGTAGTGAATGAGACCCTACTGGTCTCCATAATACATGTTGTACAGAGCATCCTCTGACACTTATCCAATAAACCCTGTGCATCCTCACCCTCTGCACCACTAAAAGATGGAGGGTGGAGTCTCCCAAAACTCTCCAATCTACGTTGCTTATCCTCAGGCATAATAGGAACCACATAGTCCTGAGAAGCTGCAATCGGCTAGGCTGGTGGTGCCCCCGGTGTCTGGAGTCCTTAAACAACTTGCTCAGGTGTGCGAGCGGCGAGAGTCTGAGTGCCTCCCCTAGCCTGAGAAGTGGCTGCGGCCGTAGAAATAGAGATCTCCTGAGCAATGCCAGTACACTCACAGAATCTGAGCTAGAGCCTCCTGAAGGCCAGGAATCACAATAGGCACATGTGGTGCCTGAGCTGGTCCTGCTGGGACATCTGCGACTGGGACCTGGTCTTGGTCTGGAGCAACTGGAGGGTCTGCAGTACTGCCCCGACTATTGTGAGGGCTGCACCTCTACCCCTACCATGACCTCGACCGCGGCCTCGGCCTCCCGCGGCCATGATGGTGGTACTGGTGGTTGGTCCTCCTGACCGGTAGCGCGATTCCTCACATTTGAGAGAATGAAACAATAGAAGCTTAGTTACAAAACCCAATAGATTCGCACGACAAGAATTCAACAATGTGAGGTTTTTTCCTAAGGGTTCTGCAGCCTCTCGAAGATAAGTACGGGCGTCTCCGTACCGATCTGCAAGACTCTACTAAACCTGCTCATGACCCGTATCTATGTAACCTAGGCTCTGATACTAACTTGTCACGACCCAAATCTAAACCCTGTCGTGATGGCGCCTATCATGGTACTACGCAAGCTGAAACATTACCAAACACACATCGATATTTCATTTTGAAAATAAGTCAAACCTTTTTGTAATGAAATCTTCATAAAAGAGTTCAACTCTAAATAAAGTGCGTAAAAGATAGCCCGACATCAGGGTGTCACAAGTCATGAGCACTACTACAACTGTTTGATAACAACATGACTAACATAGTATGCGGAAAACCAAAATACAACTAAGGGGAATAAGGAAGAAGAAAAGTAGGCCTGCAATTGCCAGGTAGCTACCTTGCTATCTCCAATGATCCGCGACTAGATAAATCAACAACCGCCACCGTGGCCAGAAATGCCTGGATTTGCACACAAGGTGCAGGGAGTAACGTGAGTACACCAACTCAGTAAGTAACAACAGTAAATAAAGACTGAGAAGTAGTGACAAGCTAGATGCAAGTATGGTTCATATCACAAAATTCAGTAAAAAGTACGACATGCTTTAAAATTAGAGTTTAAGTCAGATCAACTTGTTTAAATCAAGTTCAAGTAAAATCATTTAAATTATCTTTCAACAGTTCTCAAACAAGGACTTAAATCAGCTATGAGCACAAATGATGAAATAATATACCGCCCATCGGGAAAAACATCACTTAGTCCTCCCAATCACTCCAACCTAACAATCACTCATGCCTAGGGGTGTTCATGGTTCGGTTTGGATCGGTTTTTCCCAAAAAAGAAACCAAACCAGGTAACTCGGTTTTTCAAATATTGAAACCAATCCAAACCAATTAAGTCGGTTTTTTATCGATTCGGTTTTTGTCGGTTTTTCGATTTTTCGGTTATTTATCGGTTTTTTCTTAAATATGGGGCATACAATACCAAACGTATATTCCGGCGACTACATTTTCAACATAACACTATCAAATCAATTGTTATTTAAGAAATTTATCATATACCAAGATATATTGATGATAATTGAATAAAATAGTGATGAATAATTTAAGTACTCAATTAAAAATAGATTTATTTTTAGCATGAAATAAAAAATTTATACTTAGCGAAAGAAAATTACCAATCAAACTAGAATGTAAAGGCAAAGCATTAGATTATTAAATAGCAAAGAACTAGACTAAAAATATAAATGACTAATGTATAGCATAAAATTTTAGAAACTTTATATAAAAAATATACATATATATATAGGTGTAATAATAAATTTAAATAGCTACTTTTATCGTCTGTTTGGTTTGGGTTTTTCGATTATTTTTTGATTGAAACCAAAACCAAACCAAATTTGATCGGTTTTTAAAATTCAAAACCAAAACCTAACCAAACCTAAAATGTATCATTTTTTTTGGTCAGTTTGGTTCGGTTTCGATTTGGTTCGATTTTTCGGGTTCTTATGAACACCCCTACTCATGCCTTACAATCACTCATGCCTCCCAATCACTCAGCACTCGACACTCGCACTCAGTAGGTACCTGCGCTCACTGCGGGTGTGTACAGACTCCAGAGGGGCTCATGCAACTCAATCGCTATATCAATGCCCATCATGGTAGAATCAATGAAACATGCTACGGGGTATTATCTGATCCCATAAATGTCCTCACAAATTAGGCCCTCGGCTTCACTTAGTCATATATCTCTCCAGTCTCTCGGGCTCTCAAAAATCAAAGTAATCAGCCCAAACAACATTGATATGATGCATCAAATAGAGTAACAGAGACTGAGCTATCATGTACAAATGCATGAACATGACCGAGTATAGATTATCAACCAAAAACAATGAAATGACAGCAAGAAAAGACCTCTAAGGGTCCAAACAATACTAGCAAAGGCCCTAGACATGGCATCTAGCATGATTTACAGTACATCTTTCTAAAACACATAAGAAACATATAACTACAACAGGATATTCACCTTTACAGTTCCTACGGGACGGACCAAGTCACAATCCCCAATGGTTCACGCCCACACACCTGTCACCTAGCAAGTGTGTCACCTCCAAATAGTAACATGACACAAAAATCTGGGGTTTCATACCCTCAGGACTAGATTTACAATAGTTATTTACCTCAAATCGAGAAAGTCTCTACTCCGCGATACTCTTGCCTCTCGGTTCGGCCTCCAAATGCTCCGATTCAATCGCAACCAGTACAATACCATCAATATATGCTAAAGGAATAGATTCCACAAGAAAAACTACAAAATTAGACCCAAAATCCGAAATTGGTTCAAACCCGGCCCCCGGGTCCACGTCTTGAAATCCGATAAAAGTCACAAATTTTGAAAACCCATTCACTCACGAGTCTACTTATACAAAATTTATCAAAATCCGACATCATTTGTCCCCTCAAATCGTCGAATTACACTCTCCAAAATCCCAAGCTCTAACCCCCTATTTTCACTCCTAAATCCCACTAATTAGATGATAAAACAACAGAAAAAATACCATATTTAGGAGTATTAGAGCTTAAGCAACTCACCTCACTGAAAAACCCTTGAATCACCTTCAAAAATCACTCCAGAAGCTCCAAGCTCCGACTTGAAAATGGTGGAAATGAACAAACATTGGCGAAATCTTCTATTTATAAGTTCTGCCCAGGCTTTTCGCACCTGCGGCTCAGAATACGCACCTGCGGTGCAACTTTTGCGCAAAAACCTATGCATCTGCGGAAAATTACTTAAATATCTGGGACAACATCTACGCCTCACGACCGTATCTGCGATCATCACTGGTGCGGAAACGACCTCGCACCTGCGCATTCCCTCTCACACCTGCGCTTGCTTGCCCGCATGTGCGACTCTCGCAAGCGCAGGAAACACTTCGCACATGCGGCTCCTGTTCAAGTCCCCTGTGGCTACATCCGCGGCTCCGTAGTCGCTCCTGCGGGCGCGCACCTGTGGCTCCCACTCCGCAGGTGCGGAAGACATCAGAACAAGCAGATGATCATCTGCATTTTCAAGTTTCGAACTTCCCGTTAGCCATATGGAATCACCTCGAGCCCCTCGGGACCTCAACCAAACATACCAATAAGTATATAACCCCATACGTACTTAGTCGAACCTTCGAATCATTCAAAACAACATCAAAACACCAAATTACCCTCGGATTCAGACCTAAGAACTTCTAAACTTCCAAATTCCGCAAACGACGCCGTAACCGACCAAACCATGTCTGAGTGACCTCAAATTTTACACACACGTCACAAATGACACCAGGAACCTACTCCAACTTTGAAATCTATTATGACCCCGATATCAAATTTTCCACTGCCGACCAAAATTCTTAAGTTTCCAACTTTCGCCAATTCAATCCTAATTCCACTACGGACCTCCAAATCCCGACGAGCTCCTAAGTCCAAAATTATCTAACGGAGCTAACGGAATTATCAAAATTCAAATCCGAGGTCGTTTACACATAAGTCAACATCCAGTTGACTTTTCTAACTTAAGCTTATCTCGAAGAGATTAAGTGTCTCAATTCACTTAGAAACCACTTCGGACCCGAATCAACAAACTCGGTATAACACAATATAGCTAAATAACACAAGAAGAAGCAGAAATGGGAGAAACGGGGCTATAAATCTCGAAGCGACTGGCCGGGTCGTTACAATTTAAGTCCAATCTACCTATACCAAACAAATTGTGGTGATGCAATTTTATATCTTTTTTGTGAATCAAATAATAATTATTTTTTATTCTAAATTTTTCCTAAACTTATTAGATTTATAATACATTTTTATGTATTTTTAAGTATGTTAATTTAATTTTAATACAAAATACTATTTATATTCAATGCAAAATTATGTATATAATTAAATCTGTTATTTCAAAGCTATATCATGGAGAGGTTAACAATATCTAGACATATGCAATACAGAGTGTATTTCTTATGAATGTCATTTGCTCAAAAAATTTATATGGAACATGATTTGATCAAAGTAAAAATTTCAAGCGCGAAAAAAACTCCTATAAAAGCACAAGTCTAAATCAAGAGTACTGCAAACTACAATTTTATTTTAAAAAGTCTAAATCTTTTTGGTTGCGAAAAAAACTCCTATAAGGGGGTGTCAGCTTCAAATTATACGACCACCATGAACCATACATATAATGAAATCAAGAGTAATAACATTGTGATGAGATGAAATGATGAAGGTAGAGAAATTAAAAAGAAAGGTCATATCCTTTCCACAATAGACAAATTCACAATATATTGCCTTGTTCAGATGGATATGCTCACATATACTCTTTGAGATCAACACAAAACACGAAGCAGAACCAGATGAAAACACAGCAAAATGTCACAAAATAACCCTCAATAATGGCTCTCACAAGGACCCTTTCCACATAAGAAGTTAAAGGCTTGATGATCACCAGCACCAATTCCAAGATCAGTAAAACAGTTTGATTCCACTAAATTTGAAGGAGTATAATTACTAGGAATAGTCGACTGATCATGAGCAGAAGGAGAAGACGAGCTTGTAGTCCTTTCTTGTAATATCCCAGTTGGGTGCAGTGGAAAAAGATTCAAAGTTTCTTGATGATTAAATTGCTTTGCATTTGGGCTGAGATGTGCCATGTTGTTGCTATTTTCTTGAGAATAAGTAGCATTGATGTATACAGCAGCATCACATGTTGCTCTCCTTTTGAAACCACCTGGTCCCGGGAGGATAAGACTGGAAACTGGATATTGCTGATAAAACCCTAGATTGTTTTGTGGCGTGTAATAAGGGCTGCAAACAACTGGAAAACGTAATAATTTATGAGTATCACTCAATAGTTTTAACTTATACGTACACTGATATAGCACAAAATAAATACTTAGCTTAACATGTTGTAGCAGGTACCTATTAGTAATTTCTTATAAGTTACTAATTCAACTTTTTAAGAACAATTATATGTAGTCATCTTTTAGCCTAAAAGTTAAACACACGTTAGAGAAATTAAACTCAAGTTTTTAATCGTCATAAGAATAATTTTAACAGAGAAAGACAAGCTTCCCCGTGGGGACTAAAAGTTGGCGTGATTAGAGAAGTGAAGGCAGCAAAATGCTAGGAGACAATATATGCTCAGAAACTGAAAACTTCCAGAAAAGCAAACATAAAATCTAAAATGTGGACAAATTGTCCATCAGAAAGGATACAGTCTTCCTACAGAAAGTACAATATATCCAGACCGACAAATTTATAAATTACATTTAAATCACAGACTATATGCAAATATAATGCAATCTTAAATCCAGTTGTGTATAGCAGAAATGATGAAAAAACAAAGGTAAAAGAAGAAAGTACGAACCAGTAGGGCGAGGTGGTGGAAAAACATTAGTCCTATGAAGAAAGCGATTGAAATAAGCAAATTTATCTTGCTTCTGTTTCTGGCGTTGCCTTGCCTTGTGATTTTGAAACCAATAAAAGACATTCTTTCCCTCAATGTGACCAAAAGCCCTTAACCTCAAAGTAATCTGCTGTATCTGCTCAGCACTTGGTGTCCTTATCCCTTGCCTGTATATGCTCTCAAGCAAATCAATTTGTTCCTTCGTTGGATTCCACCTGGATCCTACTGGTGTTTCAGATGCTAACATTTCCACGCTGTTATTATCATCATTCATTTTAAACACTCAAAAGAAAGAGAAAGAAATCTTCTATATATTTCTTCTTACTGATCTCTGCATGGCTCTATATATAAAAGGAGAATATTGGGGACAGAGAGAGTCAAAATTAACAAAAGGAAGTGAAGTCATTGACATGCGTATTGTTTTTGGTGCTGGAAATCTCTGAAAACATGGCGGTTAGCGGCCGAAGAGAGGAATTTCGTCTTGGTATGAATGTATGCATGCACGAAAGGACTAAAGTAACCCTATATTGGACTTGTCTCGGGAAGGAAAGAGTAACTCAAATGTTAGGAAAATGCCAGAGTCCAGAGCAAAGATATATAGGGGTAGTTCAGGTAATTAGGGAAAAAGACAGCCGGTTGGGTTGTAAGGTGTAGAGGATAGGGCTAGGCTTTGGGAATTGTAGTAGTTAGAGAGCCTCTGCAGGCTCTTAGTACAGCGAAACTTTCACTGTGAGAATGACGAAAACAGAAATGATTTTCCAAATTAACTTATAGTACTATACATTAATCGTTTATATATTTTTAATTATCAGTAAATAAATTCGTACTCATATTTTTCTAAATAATGAAACGTTATAAGCTTTAAAATGGAATACTATCATAAAATACGAATTTTTTGTATAAACGTAAAACTCGTGATTGTCCCGATAATCAATTTACTACTTGAAACGGTAAAAATAAGAGGGAAGGAGGCAAAATAAAGAGCCAATTACGAAAACCGAAAAAGGGGTGACTCTTTGAGTGGCCAATTAAGGAATGAGGCAATCACGGTTAGCCATACATAAATGACATTGGTAATCTAATAGTGGGATTACATATCTCCTCATATGATCTTGTGTCCACTAATTAATGACCAGTTGTTGGTTTGTCTTGTAATATATTCTTGATTCTTATAAATGAAGCCGCAGTTACATAGGTGTATCCAGTAAGCAGTAGTATTAAAAATTTTATATGATCAGGAATTACCGAACAAGTGAAGTAACAACTGATGTATATATATATATATACACACCAATATATATATATATATATATATATATATACCAAGTAATTTTCTAACTCTTCAGCATATAAACAAAGTAGAATTTCTTTTTGAAAAGCTCAGGCTGACTACTGGCATACACGCTTAATTAAGTGCACCTAATTAAAGCTTTCTGCTGTTATTTGGAATAAATTCGAATAGGTATCTCACTGGCTCCGTTGGGATTAATGGACGTTGTAAATCCCTATACATTTGAGTTTCATGACTTCGAAAATGTAATTATCAGCGCCACCCTATAATCCTCAGATTTTTGCACGCTGATGATCAAGTAATCAATTTGCTAACCAACAATGGGTTTCCCCAAATATGAGCGTCTTTCAAGACATGTAGCAGATTAAATAAGTGGAGTCACTTAATCTTTTGTTGCCTCCGCTATTTATCTCTTCAATTTTATTACCTTAATTAATTAAAAAGATCCTTCCACAATCAATTGTCTAGTAATTTATTAAATATGATCAAAGTTAATGAGTGCTTAAGCACCTACAGTCCCTGTGCATCCGCCACTGCATATATATATATATATATATATATATATATATATATATTGAATTGGAGAAATGAATACTTTTACTTTTTAATCTATCAAATTGGATAACGATAACTGTGGCAGAGAAGCTGCTAGATCTGTTCATGATTCACGGCGAGCTTTATTCAGATAGCTAAGTAAACAGAATGTTTTTTTTGTTACGTTACAAGTCTTGTAATCAGATAAAATCAAGGAAACATAAAACTCTTTTTTTTTCTTCCAGTTATTAAGTAATGTATATATGGCGATGCATGACACAAGAAGTGAATAATCCAGAATAATGCAGAAAAAAACTATTTAACGTAAAACTAACTATTAAGGGAATGAATCTATGAAGCAAATAAGTACAAGAGAGTAAGACCGACTGGCTAGGGGGTTGCGACCACCTATGAGTCGCCGTATCGTGAAGATAAATTCAAAGTCACACACCTATCTATCCACCCAATTTCTGCTCAGGATTATCAGCATCTTCTCTCGCTATCTCTCTCTTCACATTCTCAATTTTGAGAGAGATCCTCCTGGACCTCCTCTATACATATGGGACAAAATTGCCTGGTGCTTTTTTGGCCTCCAGTGGGAACTTTGACTTACAAGCTACCTTCTCTATCTCCATGTTGGAAATTTAACTATTTCATCCGAGTAACCAATGGAACACTTGTGAATTTATAGTATACGTACGTTGATGCATTGTGCATAGAGAAACTCTACATAACTACATTTTCCTTTTTGCTCATAGCTTTAAGTAAGATATATTGTCACGTTAAATCAGATCAATGTAATCGCTCCCATCTATTTTAACTTTCTTTTAAGATTTTGATGCATTCATCAATTCAGCAAGCTACTAAGCTATACTATGAAAGTATATGGAGGGTGAAGGACCTAAGAATGAGCAGGATTGTGTCTATTTCCGAGAACCAATTCGGATTTATGACGGGTCAATCAATTACGGAAGCTATTCACCTTGCTAGGAGAATATGATGGAGCAATACGGGGAGAGGAAGAGGGATTTACATATGGTATTCATCGATTTAGAGAAGGACTATGATAAAGTACCGAGTGAGGTTATGTGGAGATATTTGGAGGCTAGAGATGTTCTTGTTGCTTACATTAGAGCTATTAAAGACATGTATGATGGAGCTAAGATTCAGGAGAGGAGTGGGAGGGGACTCGGAGTATTTTCTAGTTGT
Source organism: Nicotiana undulata (assembly GCA_005239495.1). Classification (NCBI taxonomy): domain Eukaryota; kingdom Viridiplantae; phylum Streptophyta; class Magnoliopsida; order Solanales; family Solanaceae; genus Nicotiana; species Nicotiana undulata. Next base: position 57,492 of record ML244265.1, read on the forward strand.
GATGGGGCTGCATCAGGGGTAAGCCCTCAGCCTTTTTTATTTGCCCTGGTTATCGACGCATCGACGTGCCACATTCAAGGAGAGGTGCCGTGATACATGTTATTTACAGATGACAATGTACTAATCGACGAAACACAAGGCCGTGTTAATGAGAGGTTAGAGGTTTGGAGGCAAACTCTGGCGTCTAAAGGTTTCAAGTTAAGCAGGACCAAGACAGAATACTTGGAGTGCATGTTTAGTGGTGTGAGTGAGGAAGTGGACAAAGACGTGAGGCTTGATTCACAATTCATCCCTATGAGAGAGAGTTTAAAGTACTTTGGGTCAGTTATGCAAGGGAATTGGGAGATTGACGGGGATATAACACATGGTATTGGGGCGGGGTGGATGAAATGAAGGCCCGCTTCTAGTGTTTTGTGTGATAATAATGTGCCATCGAAACTTAAAAGTATGTTCTACAGAGCGGTGGTCAACTGATTATGTTGTATGGGGTTGAATGTTGGCTAGTTAAGAACTCTCATATACAGATCATGAAGGTAGATGAAATGGAGATATTAAGATGGATGTGCGAGGATACCATGATAGATAGAATTAGAAATAAAGCTATACGGGACATGGTGGGCATGGTCCCGGTGGAGGACAAGGTGTGGGAAGTGAGACTTAGATGGTTCGAAAATGTGAAGAGACGAGGCACAAATACCCCAGTGAGGAGGTGTGAGAGGCTAGTCTTGGAGGTCCCAATGAGAGGTTGAGGTAGGACGAAAAAATATTGGGGAGTCGTGATTAGGCAAGACATGGCGATATTACATAATGATAATTTGTACTCCAATTACAACACTTTATTCGTATTTGAGCAGAAATGATAATGATGATTTGTACTTATTACATATTTTATGCCTTGTAAGAGATGAATCCAGTTTATGAAGATATTCTTGTCCGACCCCAAATCACAAGTGTCGTGATGACGCCTATCATGATATTTGGCAAGTCGACAACTTACAATACCAGCTTCTCAAATTCCAAAGTACTGAATTAGGTTTAAACAAAATAAGAATCTCATAAAACTGGATAAAAACACCACAGTTCAATACAGAACTTCCCAAAAACCTGGGTGTCACTAAGTACATGAGCATCTATACAATAACGTCGTTTGATAAACTGTCTAAGAAAGTGGAATAGAATAAGTAGAAATTGAGAGATTGGGGAGGAGAGTCAAGGTCTGTGGTCTACCATTTCCAGGTCACCCTCCGCTTGTGCGGAGCCTCACACGCATCTGTGGGCTCGCAGATGAGACATTTCCCTCGCACCTGCGACCCATCAGCAACCCAGTCAAACTCGCTTCTGCGACGCCATCACCGCACATGCTGCCTCGCACCTGCGACCATGACCCTTGCAGATGCGATCACGCCAGTCCAGCACTCTTTAGTTATTTCTAAAGTCCAAAATTCGATCTGCTAACCCTCCGAAATCCACCCGAGCCCCCCCGGACCTCAACAAATTATACCAGCAAGTCCTAAACATGATACAAACTTAGTCGAGGCCTCAGATCACATCAAACAATATAAAAAAACAAATTGCACCCCAATTCAAGCCTAGTGAAAACTAAGAACTTCCAACTTGTACAATCGATGCCGAAACTTTTCAAGTCCGATTGACACCAAATTTTGCACACAAGTCACAAATGACACAACAGACCTTTTCCAACTAGCGGAACCAAAATCCGAGCTCGGTAACCATAAATTCAACTCTTGGTCAAACTCCTCAACTTCCCAAACTTCTAATTTTCCAATTTTTGCCGTTTCAATCAAAATTCAACTACGAACCTCCAAATCACTATTCGTACACACTTCTAAGTACAAAATCATCTTGCGGAGCTACCAGAACCATCAAAACTCCATTCCGGAGTAATTTACACATAAGTGAATATCCAGTTAACCTTTTCAACTTTAGTTTCCAACATTGAAACTAAGTGTCTCAACTCATTCCGAAACATCCCCGGAACCGAACCTTCTACCCCTACAGGTCACATAAAAACAGTTAAGCCTAGAATAAGCAGTAATTGAAGGAACCAGGCTACAACCTCGAAACGACCAGCCGGGTCGTTACATCCTTCCGTTCTTAAACAAACTTTCGTCCTCTAGCGGGTATAGAAACATACCTTGGGTCTCAAATATGCGTTGATATCTACTCCGCATATCCCGCTTGATCTCCCATGTAGCCTACTCGACTAGCTGACCTCTCCAATGCACCTTCACCAAAGCTATATTCTTTGACCTCAACTTCCAAACCTGCCGGTCCAAAATGGCCACCGGCTCCACATCATAAATCAAATCACTATCCAACTGAACCGTGGTGAAGTCCAAACATGAGACGGATCACCGACATACTTCAAAAGAATAGAAACATGAAACACTGGGTGAACACTCGACATACTAGGAGGCAATGCAAACTTGTAAGCCACCTCTCCAATCTTCTCAATCACCTCAAACGAACCAATGTACCTAGGGCTCAACTTTCCCTTCTTCCCGGACTTCATAACGCCCTTCATGGGTAAAACCTTGAGTAGTATCTTTCCACCATATCACCAACATCATGAACCTTTCGATCGACATAACAATTCTTTCTAGAGTGCATCGTGTGAAGCCGATCCTGAATCAATTTAACCTTGTCCAGAGCTTCCTGAACTAAGTTAGTACCCAATAGCCTAGCCTCAACTGGCTCAAACTAACCCACCAAAAACCGATACGTCTCCCATACAAAGCCTCATACAGAGCCATCTGAATGCTCGATTGGTAGTTATTGTTGTAAGATAAATCTGTAAGCGGCAGAAACGTGTCACAACCCAAAATCGAGGGGCGCAACCGGCGCTCAACCGAGTAAACCAGACTGAACAAGCCTGATAAGTCTTATTCTACCCAACTAATTCGTGAATAAAGAGGAGGTGAACACCACTAATCATACTTTGTAAATATATCATTAACAACATTCATTTTTGTTTCAATTAGCAGTTTCAGCCATAATAACCATATTATTAGAATTATTAGATATGAAGAAAACATATTCGCCAATTACAAATATTTTCCAATACAATTCCAATACCTGACACCACCCACAACCTGTCTACAGAGCCTCTAAATACAGCTGAAGAGAAGTATGGAAATACCGGCAATAAGGCTCTGGCTATACCTCAAATAAAAAGTACACGATAACCAAATGACGGGACCCCGAAATAGAGTGGGGATCACCAAGTTAGCTGGAAGGAGCATACCGCTATCGCTGATCGCTGCCGCCTACTGTGGAAACACCTGCATCCATTAAAGATGCAGCGCCTTCGGCAAAAGGGACGTTAGTACTGTCGAATAGTACTAGTATGTAAAGCTAAAAATCATCTTTCAAAATAGAATAACCATACAAGAAAAGGAATTACATAAAAACAATCTAGTCACAATCGATAACATCGAAATGCCCAATTGAAACCTAACGATTGTCAACATACGGAAGTAATACACATCTTCTTAGAAAGATCAATAATGAAATAAGAAGAATTCAAGAATTCAATGAGAAACATAAGCACCATCACAACATCAATTAAGGAATCACACAAGCTTTCAAGAAAATCATTTTAACTTTAGCTTGGCCATCACTAGCATTAACATCTCATTTCTCATATCACCATCGTACTATTATACAGAGTCCGATCATGACGGCTAGGTCGTCTCCCTTGGAGACATGTTTCCACAATACCAATTTCCGTTTCAATTTTAAATCGATTCATAACACAGCACAAAACCACCATGTGTGAGGCATGGTGTCCGATCACGGCCCGATCGGCTAGGCCGTCTTAATCAAGACATTTCTATTTTCATCAATCATCTCATTTCTCATTGTACACATATATTTCAAGTCTTCCAATGCTAGTGGCCACAATCGTTAACTCATACACGACATCTAGGCCCCATTTCAGAATTCAATTCATTTCCATATATTTCACATCAATATCAATTTCCATATATTTCACATCAATATCATTTCCATATATTTCACATCAAAACCTGGAAGTATCTAATCTCAACCTTTCACGAGTGAATCCACATAGCTAGGACATCTTAGTACTGGATGAAATCAGGTATTGGTTAGAGGGGTTCTAATGGTTAACATGATGCTCCGGGGGGAAAGACATATAAAACTCCTATCCACCCAGGGAGGTGGAATGCCAAGGATAGCAAAACTCCCCGCACATGACAATGACGTAATCAATGATTCTAGAAGCCGAGTACGCAAAGGCAATTGAGCCCAATGAGACAGTATAAAATGATCATGGAAGGTTTGCAGATGTTCATAATGAGTTCTACATAGACCTTGACTCGAGGTGTACCCAGATGCTAATGAAAGATAGGAAAACATAAGAAGTAGGCATTGTGATATGATATCCCCCAAAGGTGCATTTAATCTTGACGGAGAGCCTATTAAGGGTCATTTTGAGAAAGGAAGTGTTATAGTGAACATAGGAGGACACGTTCTCTCATAGTTATCGAACAAGTGTTGGGAAACTAGCTCAATTAATTCACTTACTGAGGAACACAATTAACACATGTTGTGGTGGTGTAAAGAGAAAATAAACATTTCTTATGTGCTGGACATGCTTCTGCTATATTAACTCCCAAATTGCAATACAAGACCATGTCATGGGCAACCACAATACTAGGAACAATGTGAGATACTTACTACGGGATGTCCCAAGTGGACACGAAAGTTATACTAAGATAGCGACACAAGATCTTCCTATGACAAAGATGTGAATATCTAGATTTTCAGAGAGACTTTATGCACACGGTGACCATTTTGATTTACATGCATTCATATGATACGCACTAAGGTATGCTCTTATGTTACTAGACAGTGGGAAGGTTTCATGATGATACTCGCAAGAGAGTAGAGGGACTGTTAAAACCATAGAAGCCATATACACCTGTGAGCAGAAGAGTGACTCCAGAGGGATCGCAACACTGAGATGCTTTACATGGAACTTGACACCACATAGGTAAACCTTACGACGGTGCATGCATAGGCACAAATGAGCAGATGTTGTCCATTTAAATAAGAAGATTCCGTAAGAAATTCATCGGATATAGTCCCTTGTTGAGAATTTAGGAAAGCAAGTGGGAAGTCTTAATACTAGAGTTATAACTCAATTCAAGGACATAATTAGAGAACTTAATTCCACAAGTAGATGTAATAAGAGAATTTGCGATAGAGTGGATTCACGAATAATATGTCTCGTTCAAGGAGTAGGTGCATGCAATGTTTTGTGACTCAACATCTTGTTAAGACCGTGGTTATGATAATTCTTCAATATGAATGTACATATACAACAAGTAAAACTTTTGTGTTGTTCATAAGGATGTACTAAGGGGTGAATTACTTGGTGACTTTAGGTTGACAGGGAAATAACTTAATCGATGCCCCTCGACTCCACATCCCTAACGTACGTTGGCAACATACTAATATACTACATGATCTGGTGGTGCAGTGACAATAATAGGAACAAGGGTACTCCTACTCCCCTTAGCAACAAGTACTACCAATCCCTCCATTGCTCAATACATTCTCCTAAAAAACTCTTGGGCAATCTCCCTCATATTCAATGGTGGGGTCATTCCCTCCTTACCGTTTCAAATTCATGAACTACTCATCTTGAGATTAAGACATAGCGAGGAAATTAGCTCCCTATCTTAAGTTCTACCGCACGATCTGGAGTATAAAAGAAGGGTGAAATTCCTAAATGTCCAAGTAGCCTCCTAATTATAGATGTGGTCGACAACACACCGATAAGAAGGACTCTACTAGACATGGCTCCGAGACATCCTAGGACACTTTAAAACCTTAGGCTCTGAAACCAAGTTTGTCATGCCCCAAAATCGAGGGACGCAACCAGCGCTCAACCAAGTAAACCTGACTGAGCAAGCCTGATAGGTCTTATTCTACCCAACTAATTCCTGAATAAAGAGGAGGTGAACTCCACTAATCATACTTTGTAACTATATCATTAACAACTTTCCTTTTTTTTTTCAATTAGCAGTTTCAGCCATAATAACCATATCATTACAATTATTAGATATGAAGAAAACATATTCGCCAAATACCAACATTTTGCAATACAATTCCAATACCTGACACCACCCACAACCTGTCTACGGAGCATCTAAATACAACTGAAGAGAAGTATGGAAATGCCGGCAACAAGGCTTCAGCTATACCTCAAATAAAATGTACACGATAACCAAATGACAGGACCTCGAAATAGAGTGGGGATCACCAAGTTAGATGGTAGGAGGATACCGATATCGCTGATCGCTGCCGTCTACTGTGGAAACACGTGCATCCATTAAAGATGCAGCGCCCCGGCAAAAGGGACGTTAGTACTGTCACATAGTACTAGTATGTAAAGCTAAAAATCATCTTTCAAAATAGAATAACCATACAAGCAAAGGAAATCCATAAAAACAATCCAGTCACAATGAGTAACATCGAAATGCCCAATTGAAACCTAACGATTGTCAACATACAGAAGTAACACACATCTCCTTAGAAAGATCAGTAATGCAATAAGAAGAATTCAATGAGAAACATAAGCACCATCACAACATCCATTAAGGAATCACACAAGCTTTATAGATAATCATTTTAACTTTATCTTGGCCATCACTAGCATTAACATCTCATTACTCATATCACCACCGTACTTTTATATAGAGTCCGATCACGACCCGGTCGGCTAGGTCGTCTCCTTGGAGACATGTTTCGACAACACCAATTTCTGTTTCAATTTCAAATGAATTCATAACACAACACAAAACCACCATGTGTGCGACATGGTGTCCGACCACGGCCCAATCGGCTAGGCCGTCTTACTCAAGACATTTCTATTTTCATCAATCATCTCATTTCTCATTGTACACATATATTTCAAGTCTTCCAATGCTAGTGGCCACAATCATTAACTCATATACGGAACTAGGCCCCATTTCATAATTCAATTCATTTTCATATATTTCACATCAATATCAATTTCATCCACAAGTCGTTTGGTTCAAGACATCAAGTACACATGAGAGCAAACACGAATCATGGGCATATAGAGACTGTCACATTCCTTTGCAGTTCAACATATTTTCCATAACATCAATACTTCACCAAGTAACAACATAACATCATGGAAGCATTTGAATGCATATGGCACATAAGGTCTTACAATACAAATACGTTTGAAATGTTATTTTCTTCATCAATCAAGATTAAGTCTTACACAATTTATAGAGGAACACCATAGAGGTTCGATTCCTAAGAAGGGAGGGTTTTAGCCTTACATACTTCAAAGAGATTTTAGGCATATTCCACATTTTAGAAGTCATCTTAAATAGTTGAGTCGAGGCTCGTCTCGTAACCCATTTCATATATGTATACTCTCCTTAGGAACAATTATATATGCTACCCACGCTCAATTTCCCCCAATTCGTTTAATTCATTTTCAAGTATCTTTATAGTCTATCATCGGCTAAACACGCTCAATCAAGGCATTTAGTACACATATGGGCATCTAGGAGTAATAAGTACATCGAGTTTTCATCACCCAATTGGTATTCTAGTTTTCTCTTAAATTACGACTCAGAGCCATACAATTTTTTAATCAAACCACACATTAAACGTCTACATTTCGATATAAGGCCCATTCGGAATAATCAAGTTTTATTAGTCTATAAGGGATAACCCGGATGTAGAGATTAGGGATTTGGGGCCGGTCACACTTAAATCTACGGGAATAATATGGAATTCAATTCCGAGAGATAAAGTTTAGCCCACATACTTGGTTGAGCTTCCCTTAAGTTACTACAATGCACCAACATCTCTAGCAATAATAATTTATAAGTAGAAAGATAAATTCGATTAATAACTAGAAAGATTACCCATGGTGTAATTCTCTTACGATATCCATGAAACACCTACATGTGAAGTAGACTACAAGGTCTGAAATTGGAAATTCCTTCTTCCCTCAACCAATTTTAACAGGAACTACCCAAATTAGTTCTTTAATATCACATACTACAACTTAGTGCCACATGCATGGACTATTTCTAATCCCCACAACATATTTGAACCCTTAATATCTTGCATGCAAGTTCTGGAATTAGGACTTACCCGGATGGAGGACAATCTAGTGGCAATCTTCGTTGATTCTTGAAGACTAGATCAAGATTTGGGTGATTATGAAGCTAGGCTCCCTCTTTATCTCCCTATATTGCTTTCAACTCTATCTAAAATCAGTAGACAATTGCCCCAAATGAAGCCCCAAAGCCTATTTATCAAAATGGGGTCGAGTTATGAAAATAAGGAAAATAAGCCTCCGAAATCGGGTGTGCGGTCGCATAATGGACCGCAGAACAGGAATATGGGTTGCAAAATGGATCGCGGAATTGGTGCCCAGAACTGGGCTTCACTAGGCAAGTTTGCGACCATTTTGCGGTCACATAACCACTTCTGCGATCGCATAATGGTAGCATAATGGCCGTAGAATTGCATTATGCCAGCCTTTGGTAATTTGATCATAAGTTTGTGTAGGAATGTCCAAATGAAAAACGGTTTGAAGCGTTACAAACTAGACTCGGGGATCTTTCATTTGCTAGGTTATTCATCACATAGAACTTTATGTATATCTGGATATGCTCGTTCAAATTGTGGACTTATGCGAACTCATTTGGAATTCTAGCCTATTATGAAAATTTCCAATTTGACTTAGACTTAGGCCTCTCCTTGGACCCCACATTACTTATTATATGACTTATACACTTATTTACCATATACAATTCATTTACATCTTATTTATAGCACATAAAGTATTATAATTAGCCTACCTTACACCACAAAATCTTAAATTACTTAGTAAAACTTTTCGGGGCCTTACAAAACGGATCCCAAGAACCTCCAAAATCTATGACACAAACGCGTAGCATATCCTCTATTATCTGAATAGTGCGCTCGGACTGTACGTTCGTCTGAGGGTGGAATTATACTCAACTCCACTTGTGTTCCCAACTCACGCTTCACTCTCCAAAACTACGATGTATACTGCGTGCCCCAACCTGAAATGATGGACACTGGCACACCGTGAAGGAGAACAATCTCAAAGATATACATCTCAACCTACCGCTCCAAAGAATAAGTAGTCCCAACTATAATGAAATGCGTGGACTTGGTCAACCGATCCACAATCAACCAAATAACATCAAGCCTCATTGAACTTTGCGAGCCCAACTATAAAATCCATGGTGATACACTACCAATTCCACTCCATAATCTCAAGCCTCTGAAGCAATCCGCCCTGTATTTGATGCTCGTACCTCACTTGATGATAGCTTAGGCACCGTGCTACAAACCCCACTATATCCTTCTTCATACTCATCCACCAATAGTGTTGCCTCAAGTCCTGTTACATCTTCGCGGCACTCGGATGAATGGAATACCGCGAACTATGGGCCTCCTCAAGGATCAACTCACGTAGCCCATCTACATTAGGCACACAAATCCTACCCTGCATCTTCAACACTCCATCATCTCCAATAGTAACATCCTTGGCATCACCCTGATAAAAAACCGTGTCCTCATGAACAAGCAAATAGGGATCATCATACTGGCGCTCTCTAATGCGATCATTTAAGGAAGACCGAGAAACCACACAAGCTAGAACCCGACTAGGCTCCAAAACAGCTAATCTCATGAACAAGTTGGCCAAGGCCTGAACATTAGTTGAAAGCACTCTGTCACCAGCAGGAATAAATGCCAGGCTACCCATACTCACTGCCTTTGTACTCAAGGCATCGTCCACCACGTTGGCCTTCCCAGAATGGTACAATACATTGTGTAAGAACCTGAAGCTGAAGGTAAAACTAGAGCTGGAGATGTGGTCAACGAAGTCATGAGATTCTGAAATCTCTCCTCACACTCATATGACCACTTGAATGGAGCACCCTTCTGTTTTAACTTGGTCAAAGGCGCTGCAGTGGACGAGAAACCCTCCATAAAGTAACGATAATATTCGGCAAAGCCAAGAAAACTCCGAATCTCAGTAGCTGAAGACGGTCTAGGCCAACTCTGAACTGCCTATGTCTTCTTTGGATCCACCTTAATCCCCTCATTAGACACCACGTGCCCAAAACACGCCAATGAACTAAGCCAAAACTCACACTTGGAGAACTTGGCATAAAGCTTCTCCTCCCTCATCCTCTTTAGTACAATCCTCAAATGTTAGGCATGCTCCTCCTGGCTACGTGAGTACACCTAGATATCATCAATGAATACTATGACAAACAAATCAAGAATTGGCTGAAATACACTATTCATCATATGCATGAATGATGTTGGGGCGTTGGTCAGCCCAAATGACATGTAGTGACCAAAACGGATCCTGATATCGTCTTCAGAATATATGAGTCCCGAATCTTCTATTGGTAATACCCAGACCTCAAATTAATCTTAGAGAATACACACGCTCCCTGAAGCTGGTCAAATAGTTCATCAATGCGCAGAAAAAGGGTACTTTTTCTTAATTATAACTTTGTTCAACTAGTCGATGCACATCCGCATAGTACCATCCTTCTTCTTAACAAATAGAACCAATGCACCCCAAGGCAACACACTAGGCCGAATAAATCCCTCATCAAGAAGCTCCTAAAGTTGTTCTTTCAATTCTTTCAACTCTGCTAGTGCCATACGATACGTGAAAATAGAAATGGGTTGATTGTCCAATACCAAGTCAATACCAAAATCAATATCCCAGTCGGGCGGCATGCCTAACACGTTTGCAAGAAACACATCCGGAAAGTCTTGTACTACCGGTACAATATCAATAGTAGGAGTATCAACACCAACATCCCTCACGAATCCCTAAAACATCAGATACCCCCTCCCAACCATCCGTTGGGCCTTCAAATATGAAATCACCATGCTGGGAACATAACTAGAGAACCTCTCCACTCGATCCTTGGAAACCCCGGCATCGCCAACATCACGATATTAGAGTGCCAATCCAGAATAGCATAACATAGAGGCAGCCAGTCCATACCCAAAATCACGTCGAAATCAACCATACTAAGCAATAAGAGATCAACTCTAGTCTCTAGTCCCCAATAATCACTACACATGACCGATTCATACGGTCTATAACAATGGTATCGCCTACCGGCACAGATACATCAATAGGTGAAACTAAGGACTCACATGGCTTATCCAAATAACGTGTAAAATAGGATGATGCATAGGAATAAGTAGAACCAGGGTCAAATAATGTGGAAGCATCCATGTGGCATACCGAAACAATATCTATGATAATTGTGTATTAAGCAACAATGTATGTCTTGGAAGGAATAACATAGATTCTAGCCTAACCACCACCTGATCGGCCTCCCCCTCTAGGGCGACTTCTATCTTCTTGGGCCCCACCTTGAACGGGATAAGCGGGTGGTGTAATTGCTGGCACCGGTATCATCGGCCGAGAACTCTATCGTGGAACCCCACTCAATAATATGGGGCAATCCCTCTTGAGATGACTCAAGTCCTCGTACTCGAAACAACCCCTCATCTGACGGAGCTATTGCTCTTGATAACCCGAGGAACTGCTTGTAGAAACCTGAGCAGATGAGTCATGGTGAGAACTCTACGCTGGTAGTGCAATAAATGATGACTGACTCGAACGAGCACTGTAAGAACTATGGCTAACTGATGCACCACGATGAGCTGGGCGAGCCTTCTGAGCAGGCCTATAAGGACGACTTCTGATGTGGTGGGACTGACCCCCAAAAGAAACACTGTTTATAGCGGAGGCCATCAATGAACCTCCTAATCCTCTCCCTCTCACTAGGAACCAACCAAACTTCGTGACGAGCCAAAAAAAAAAATCTCATCTTGTACTGGGTCACAGACAAGCCCTCCTGGCATAGCTGCTCAAACTGCCTATGAAACTTCCCTTTGCTGGTCGGTGGCACAAACATCTCCAAGAAGAGAATGGAGAACGCATGCCATGAAAATGGGTTTGCACTGACTGGCCTGCTCATCTCATAAATCTTCCACCATCTGAAAGCTGCCAAAGTCGTCTAAAAAGTAGTAAATGAGACCCCACTAGTCTCCAGAATACCCGACGTGCGAAGAATCCACTAGCACTTATCCAAGAAGTCGTGAGCATCTTCTGACTCAGCCCCACTGAATGATGGAGGCTGGAGCCTCCCAAATATCTCTTGTCTCTTCTTCTCCTCATCACTAATAATGAGACCTACCTAGGCCTTAGCAACTGCAACCAACTGGGTTGGCAATACCCCCTGTGTCTGAAGTCCCTGTACCACCGGCTTTAGAGTACGGGCGGTAAGCGTTTGAGTACCTCCCTCAGCTTGAGAAGTGGTTGTTGCGGTTGGAACTGAAACCGCCTGTGCAAGGCTAGTTAAATCACTCAATATCTAGGCCAAAGCCTCCTGAAGACCTAAAATCACAATAGGCACAGTCCGGCTCAACCACATCTAGAACTTGCTCCTGAGTTAGAGCAACTGGAGGGTCTGCAGGTGCTGCTCTAGCTACTGTACTGTCACGACCCGAAATCCCACCTTCGGGCCATGGCTGCGACTAACGGCGAACCCACTAGACAAGCCAACGTTTGAACTAAATAAAACTCATTAACAACTAAAACGAACAAGATAACTAAGGCATCGATGGTCCGCAATGTGAAGGTTAACAAATAACCAAAATATAACATAGAACTTTCGAAATAAAACCCATATACAAATCCCAGAACTGGTGTCACATACTCACGAACTGTCTAAGAGATTACTAAAACAAAGGTCTGAAAATAAGTACATAGGACTGTCTTTGAAATATAAAGTAAGACAGAGCTGAAAGTGAAGAGTAGAAGGTGACGCCAAGGCCCACGAACGTCTGCGGGTCTACCTCGATGTCTCCTGTATGAACTGATGAGATGCTCCGACCGTCAGTGATCACCGGGTCCAGCTGCGTAGTCTGCACAACATAAAGAAGTGCAGGTGTAGCATCAGTACAACCGACCCCATGTACTGAGTAAGTGCCGAGCCTAACCTCGGCGAAGTAGTGACGAGGCTAGGACCAACAACAATATATGTACCTATGCAATTCTATATAATAATAGGAAAAAGGTCGACGAAAATAAGCAAGTAAGACAGATACGGGGAGAACATGCTGGGGGTAAAAGGGGCAACAAAATGCTAGCACGGTAGAACAGGGTAATAACTGAAATGTAAAGATAAAGGCAGGAATTTAACTTCTCAAACAGATAATGATCATCATAAGGCACGGCATGTCCCCTCGTGCATAACCTCACAATTACTCGGCACAGAATGTCCCCTCGTGCGTATATAATAGCACTCGGCACAGAATGTCCCCTCGTGCATAACCTCACAATCACTCGGCACAGAATGTCCCCTCGTGCATATATAATAACACTCGGCACGGAATGTCCCCTCATGTATAACCTTACAATCACTCGGCACGGAATGTCCCCTCGTGTATAACCTCACAATCACTCGGCACAGAATGTCCCCTCGTGCGTATATAATAATCAGTGATCAACACGGCATGTCCCCTCGTGTGATAAGTAACAAATAGTCGGCACGACATGTCCCCTCGTACACAAATAATAAAACAAAGCAACAATATAATGTGAAAGTCAACATTAAGAAGTCTCAAGTGCAT
>ML244266.1:0-19207 GCA_005239495.1 Nicotiana undulata
GGCACAGATACTGTTTATGAGATATGGAGGGATGGATTTCCCCGGTACATATTATGGATGAGTTTGATATCCCGGAGATGGATTTCTCCGAAAGGCTAAATGGGCCTGCTCCCTCGGTACTTAGTGGCTGAGTCACCACGTCGTACATGTTACGGGATGGATTTCCCTGGGCCAATGGCCAATTATGTGTACCGAGAGGACTACCTGTGAGAGTTGCATGATACATACATGGCATTTAATTGTTATTTACNTTCGCTGCCCCGTCCCTCTTTTCCCTATTCTTCCTTCTGTATTAGAAATTTGAGACTTAAAACTTCAGTATTATTATTCTCAGTTGTATTGATGTTAGTAGCTCATGACTGTGTGACTCCAGATCCTAGGTTGATTGTTGGAGCTTATTTCTTTTGTTAGACTGTTTTAAATGATAAAAAAAAATGTCCGTACTTCTATGAATTGAGCCAATGATGAGTAAATTTCTCTAGTAAATGAATTGAGTATTGTTGTGACGGTTGGCTAGCCTGGTTCCACGACAGGCGCCATCACAACCCGGAAACGGGTCGTGACAGGTTATTATTATGATGCACGAGATTTCTGCCTTGCGGTTGTTATTGTGATGCACGAGATTTATGTTGTGCGGTTGTTATTGTGATGCACGAGGTTTCTGTTGTGCGGATTTTATTGTGTTGCACGAGGTTTATGTCTTGCTACTGTTAGTAATGATATTTGCACATGCGGCATGACAAGGCGGGCTATATATGTTGGTTGCGCATGTGGCGGGGCAAGGTGGAAATATTATTATGCACGTGTGGCGAGACAAGGCGGGCATTTACTTTATTATTGCGCACTTGGCTAGACAAGGTGGGCTATGTAGGGGATTGATTATGATGACTTGTGATGGCCTGGGGGCATTGTTTTTGTTGTTATTTGTGTTGTGGTGTGCCTACCCTATGTGAGTTATACCGTGTTCATTTCGTGGTGATTGTTTCTTATGTGACATTCATTGTTTCTATTCTTATTAGTTGGCCTAAACTGTGATAGAACATTGGTGCAAGCAAACACGTTGTTAATCACCCCTAACGATTTAAGAAAATGGATCATGATGTTATTGATCATTTCTATATAGTCATCTATATGCCTCTACGTGAGAAGGGTTCTATTGTTACGTGCGTCATCTGTGTAGTTATTAGTTGTAATGAAGGCACAAGATACCAAGTGTTTAAGGTTCACAAATAGGGATCCGTGAATTATGATAATTTTGAGGTTCGGTACCTCGTGGAGATTATTGGATAAAACTTGATGTGTAAGTGGTTATTATCATCAAGTTGCTACTTGCCCTTCTTTAACTGTGTTCGCTGGATATAGATTATGTTCAATTTACTCTACTGTGTTATTACTTGTTGTGTTCTGTTGCTAATTATTGTTTCTATTTCTTATTACAAGTACCATATTATCGTTGTCAGTATGCGTAGCTGTACTCTGTTAGTTGTATACTTATACTCGCTCGGGTTATTTAGTCCAGCAGGTGTCCTGACTGTTCCTCGTCACTACTCCACCGAGGTTAGTCTTGATAGTTACTTGGTGTACTTATACTACCGTTCTACACATTTTTGTGCAGATCTAGGTATTTTGGAATCAGTCAATCGTTAGCTAGTTGTACGGATTTTGCTGTGGAGACTCAAGGTAAACTCCATGCTATGTTCGCAAGATTCAGAGTCACCTTCTGATGTTGTGTTTATACTGTTTGTCCTTATTTCAAAACAGTTGTATTTGTAGACCTCCTAGTAAATCGGTAAAACCTGTGACTTGTACTATCAGTTTTTGGGGATTGTAAATTGTATAGAGATTTCTATTTCTTATTGTCAGTTGTTGGCTAAATACTGTTACTACTTCAATGAATGTTAGGATTACCTAGTCCTTAAGACTAGGTGCCATCACGGCCTCTTACGGAGGGTGATTTGGATCGTGACAGGGCCAGGACGAAAACACCTTTTCTATGCGAATTTGAAAAATAATCTGTAATATTTGCACAGGCGCGGCGCTGCATGAGGTGACGCACCGTGTGTCACATTAGTGGGGATTTCCAGAAACATGGAAAACATGACTCTGCTGTTGTTATCTCTTGACGCGTCGCACAGCGCGACGCACAATTCGTCGCACAGCGCGACGCACAATTCGTCGCACCACTATATTGTTTCTGCTGCCTTACGGTATTGCTTTTGCATGTTTAATTCCAAAGCTCAATTCGTTGTGATTCTCGCCTAACTCTCACTTATCTTATTCCTTTGATTCTTTGTGTTTGTCCTCTTTAGCTTCTGTCTCTTGCTTGTGATTTTTCCATTAGCAGGTCTTATTAGTCACGTTGGATTGCAAAGGTGCTGAGCACTATTTCATCTCTTTGTTAGTATTTTCTTCTTTTTTTCTATGTATACTCAGTTTTCGACCTCCGAATTCGATTTCAACTTAATTCTTAGATTTTTTCTCAGACTTTAAAGTTCTAAATAGCTCGAATTAGCTCCACAACATCTACATAACTCAGAATCACTCCTATAATGCATAAAACACACATTAAGTGTAAAACACTACCAAATAAAGCTCAAACACAAATATAGTGCAGTGAATTAGAGTGCAATAAGCGGCTAAAATACGAGATTATAGCCTATCATCACCTCGTCTTCAGCGTCATCAGGAGTTGCCTCCCGAACGTGTCGTGGATATTTGTAACACCCCTAAATTTTAATCGGTTGTGGTTGCATTAAATAAGTATTAACGTGATGGTAATCAATTGGTTATCATAATAAGTGTATGAGGCATATCATAAGTGATTTGGGGTCCAAGGAGAGACCTAAGTCTAAGCCAAGTTTGAAAATTACACGATAGACTAAAATTCCAATGAGTACGCACAAGACTACACTTTGGACGAGCATATCTACAGATATATAAATTTTTAGGTGATGCACAACCTATAAAATGAAAGGACTTTAAGTCTAGTTTCTAACGCTTCCAATCGTTCGTCATTTGGATATTCCTACAAGAAGTTAATATCAAATTACCAAAATCAGACCACCCAGTTTTTTTTGGCGGACAGCAAAGCGAGACTCGCTTCGCCATACCGGGTGTGGATCCTGCCTTCCCTTGAAGGTGCTTCGCCAGACCGGGCGCGCCCCAACTAGGGTATTTTCAAGCAAATCCAGGGGTCCACTTCCCCCATTTATTTAGGATAAATTTTAGAGTTTTCCTCCACTCTCTCAAGACCTCCAACTCCTCCCATCTTCAAGATAAGCAATCCCCATTATCTTTGTGTGAATTCCATCATTTTTACACTAGTATTGATGAATCTACACATAAAATACTTAGATCTTCAAGAAATTTCTTCAAGAACTCAAATCAGGGTTTTGCAAGATTTCTTCCAAAAAGGTAATGTCTTCACCCTCTAATTTATTTTATCATTTGATTAATGATTATAGACTCTAGTTCATGAGATATGAGTTGATGGTTTGATAGATAAGCATGGACGATTATAGGTTTGGGTTGTTGATTATTGATTATTGGTTAAGGTTGTTGTTTACCTTATGGGTGATAAAGAATGGTATTGATTATAGCAATTTGAGGTTTTAGAATTTATCTAGGAGCAAGAGAATGGGTTTTGGGTGAAGAAACACCATTAATGAGGTTGTGAAGCTTTATGCTCACCAAGTGTTTGATAAAATGCCCAACTGGCCAAAACATGAGTATCATAGCTAATATGGAATCCCTTTGACTTGTATTGCTATAGATTAAAGTTGAAAGGGGTTAACAAACATTGTATTACGCTCAAGAGCAGGAAGTTAAGGTATGTGAGGCTAACTCTCTTCACATTTGGGAATGTCTATGATTCTCCCTATGTCTAATTCATTATGACTATTACTACTTTCCTCATAAAGTGATTATGCCTTAGTTCCATGAATAGTCATAGAACTTCTATTCTCTAGCTTCGTAACTCATTCATAACTTTCATTCTGAATGTTATAAAATCAGTGCATAATCAATATAGACTTGGGTTTGATGCCCATGGGTCTCAATCTAGATTATCAGCATGTCATAAACAGTTGAAGTTTCAGTTTTCATAATTAGTTCATGAATACATGTCTCAGTCTAGTTCTATTCAGCATTCAAGTATCATTTAACTCAGTATGGTTAAGTACTTAAGTATGATTCTCAGTTCCTGAATGTTGAACGCATGTATTTGGGCCTGAGGCCGTAGTTTATATGTTTTATGCATACTTGGTCTTGAGGCCATAGTTTATTCTTTATGCATGTTTGGGCATGAGGTCGTAGTTTATGCTTTATGCATTTTTGGGCCTAACGCCGTAGTTATGTATATGTATACTTGGTCCTGAGGCTGTAGCTTGTGCACATATATATTGGGCCCGAGGCCGTAGCTTATTCAGATAAACAGGTTGTTCATCATTAAGAAGAAGGAGTATTCATATCCGTACTTCCTTTGTTCAGTTCAATTATTATTTATCATTTCAGTTTCAGTTTCAATAGTTATCATTTCAGTCATTAATTATCAATTCTCAGTTATCAACTTAGTTTCAGTTTCAGCATTTATGATTCTTTATTTCAGTTGCTTTACATACCAGTGCAATTCAAATGTACTGACGTCCTTTTGCCCGGGGCCAGCATCTCACGATGCAGGTAATGATTTACAGGTTGACGATTCAAAGCGCTAGGATTCTCGTACCAGCTATTTGGTGATCCTCAGCCCTTTCGGGGCATTACCTTACAGTCTTCAGTATTTTCAGACAGTCAATGTTTTCAGTACTTCATTAGAGGCTTCATAGACTAGAGTAATAGTTAGCCAGAGTCAAGAGTTTTTGTGTTAAGCAATGTTGGCTACAAATATGTTTCAGACTTGTATTAATGTTTCCACACTTTGATTTTTATCATTCAGAATTTCAGTATCTCAGCATGTGTTAGTTTATCTTCCGCATTTAGTATGTTATGATATCATATGCTGATTCAGTCAGCCAGTTGGTTCGCTCGGTCACATGTAGTCAGGTACTGAGTGTCGTGCTACGTCCAGGCCCAGGTTCGGGGCGTGACAATATTGCCCGGCATGGACTGGCGTGGCTACATCCTCCTCATTGCGGGTATTACTGATCGAATCTTCTTGTTGATGCTGATTTCTTTGGGGCGTCAACATATTGTGCGATATTGATATCGTTATCTGCCATATTTGCGATTATTCGCTAAAAACAAATAACTAAACATATTAGCAATAGATGTAGGGATCAACCCAATTACGCAACTGTCTAAGCCCCACGGTGGGCGCAGAACTATTTACCCGTAAAACGGTACAGTTGAATTTGTAACAGTACAGTTGAACTGTTTGCCCGTAAATGCAAAAATTAGCGTTGAAAGCGAGATAAGACAGCAAATAACTTGGTTCTAGTAAAAGAGCTTCCGAAGGAAGTAATAAGAATATCAATAGATAGAAAATAGAGTATTATTGGGCTTAGAATTATGTGTAGCATAAATTTGTCAGAAAATTCATGCATTTTACAATGGTTATTGAATTCACTATTTATAGCTGCACCTAGGAAACTAGGTCATATGATCAAACCCCTCTTAAATGACAATTATGGAGACCATTGATGAATGTGTAACGGCATGCTATGAATGCAAAAATTCTCTATAACGAATTGTGTATTTAATAACAAAGAATATTCTTCATTGAATGTCATCGAGTAGCAAACATTCGTTTGTGTTCATTTGCAATATTCCATTCAGGGTCTGCCTGGTGCCAACCGAAACTGCTGTCCCCGATCTTGGTTCTACATGCCTTGTAAATGAGAAATTTGACCTAGTCGTGACTTTTGAAGCCAATGATCTGATATTGTCTTTTACAAAGTTGGTACCTCGACCGAGTAGCATTTTCGTAGGATCACTTGACTTTTATTAGAAGTATAATATCGATCAAATAGACCTAAAATATTTATCTATCTTGATACATGCTTAAATGTAATTTTCATAAATAATGTACTTGAGGAAGATAATATTGTTTTCTACAATTTGTATTTTAGAATTTTCGTTTTCCCATTTCCGCTTGTACAGGGTCGCAACAACAATTCTGAAATTAGTAGCAACTATTTTTGAGCTTGATCAGTTCAAACTCCTAAATATATTAGGAACATTAATATATTAATCAAATATCCTCAAAAGTGGTTCTTGTTTAGGTGTTTATACATTATAAATATTCCAAATTATTTAAGGTAACTAAACTTCCAACTTTGAATAAATCATTTAAAATATAACAGAATTTAAGTTATATACATTGGCATGGTGTAAATAAAAATGTTTAACATATTACATCAGGTTTGTCATCATTTCTATCAAACTACTATATTCTTAGAAATATTTGTCATAGGTATTGCTTGTAATTATCCTATGACTAATCTGATTACAAATATCTTAGTTTTACCTTTGGGTTCACATTTGGGTTTCATACATGAATTTTTTTTAAAGAGCTTTTAACATATTTGTTCAGTCGGCAAAAATAACTTCAATCGGTAACTAAATGCACAATAAAAAGGTACATTAATTATGTAGAAAATATGTATATTATATACTAATATATAAAAATGAAACGTGTCTATTAATTTTGGGAGCGACAGACTTTGTAGATTTCTCTTTTTTATTTTATTTTAATTAACCTTGAACTCATCCAGCAATCGTCTCATCTCTATCCTGATACTTGATCCATTCAAGTTCCTACATTAGCTTTCTCATAGTCCCTTTCATCGTATTTTTTTTCTTTTGGGGACTTAGATTCTAATTTAATGTGTCTCACAACCGAGAAAAATTAGGGGGGTCATTTTGGTTTTGGGTCTGCGACGAATAGGTTCAAGAGATGAGAGAATTAAGGATACCCACCAGAAAGACTAATCCAATCCATAAGGATGTACCAGAAAATACAACATTTTTGTTACTTGACCAGCCATCATAAAATCTAAAGATATTTCTCATGGATCTATCCCAGTTTTAGGGTTAACCAAAAGAAAAATAGGTTAATTACATGAGTTTCAAACTGAAATTTGGATGAATAATCCGTTTATTTAGTTTTATCTTTTTTCCCACCTTCAGAAGAATAAAGCATAGGCATTTCTACTAGTGTTAGAATTTTATGAAAGGTAACTATCTCGATTTCATAGATAAATTTATATAGAATCTTTGAAAAAGACTTTCTTTCATAAGAAAGAAAATACTTACTATCTTTGGGATCTGATCCTACACCGTATACTTGCTTATGTACTTGGTAAGTACTTAATCTTTGAACAGGTCACAAAGGAATTAAGTTGACAATATTGAGCTTCATATGACAATACATGAAATATTTGTCATATGCTATAAATATCACAATCTCTGCTACCACTTTCCTCACCAAGATATCCAAAAGAAAAATATTAGCCATGGCTAAATACACAGCCTTCCTCGCCCTCATCTTCTGTCTTCTCCTTGTTGCTGCTACTGGTGAGTCAAGAACTTTTTAAAGCATGCTTTTCGGCTAAACCTTTTTACCAATGAAGCGACTTCCTCTCTGTACTTTTTTTTTGCGGGTTGTGCTGTAATAAGAAAGATCTTTTGTTAGGTAAATGTTGGGGAATATTGAGTATGCTAGGTCATTGTTGTTTTATTGTGTGATTATCTCATTTAAAAGTCTAAATTGTTAGAGAAAGTACGTTTTTAATTACTTAGTCATTTTGTAATCTCTCACTGCAACCTTCATTTGACGGTATATTGCTTTTTCATGAGCCAAACATGTGAAAATAAATATTTTTTGAGTGACGGTAAGATTTGAACGTAGGACCTCCTTCCTGTTTTATATTATATTGAGTTATGTGATCATCTCATTTAACTGATTAAACTGTTAGAGAGAGTACTCTTTTGGATTGAAGTATTGTATTATGTCTCAACAACTATACAAAGTGTTAAGAATATCTCAAGTA
This sequence comes from Nicotiana undulata, assembly GCA_005239495.1. Classification (NCBI taxonomy): domain Eukaryota; kingdom Viridiplantae; phylum Streptophyta; class Magnoliopsida; order Solanales; family Solanaceae; genus Nicotiana; species Nicotiana undulata. The sequence goes on from ML244266.1 coordinate 7,989, forward strand.
CTTAAATACCCTAATAGGTTTTCAATTTCCCAATTTCACGCAGAGATGCAAATGGCAGAAGGAAAATACTGCTGGAAGAAAAGTCACAAGTGGCATGGGCCTTGCCACTATTCTTACAAATGTAGCCAACATTGTAAGCACTATTTTGGAGCTGAATATGGAATTTGTAAGAAATACCAATGGGGACACAAACATCATCATTGGGAAAAATATGCTTGCTATTGCTATTCTCCTTGCCATTAATCATGAGGAATTAACTTCAGAGTCTCAACGATTACCATTGTATATGTATAAACAAGAAGCTGAGCTTTTGTATTTGCAGAGAACTAAATACTGCATCAACAATCAGTTAGTGTGATTTTGTTGTGTGTTTGTGTGTATCGCAGTGTAATAAGTTTTGTTAAGTCTCTAGCTTGACTTCTTTGGCCAAGCTGATTGCATTTGCCTGAACAATTATATGTTGCTTTCATTTTATTTTTTGTTTCTCATTGGTGTTTAATGCGATGTTGTGAACCATTGCATTACGCTGAATAATACTAATATTTTAATTAAAATATCATTTTGTGCCAAATACGAAGCGAGTTTGACATTAATCCCTATCTTACATATTAATATCGTGAGGACTTTCGCATGCGAAGAGAGGGCATCAGTATTCCTTATGGAAAAAGAAGCTATATATAAAAGCAAATAGAAAGACAAGGATCCTCATAGGTACTATGTAAAAAGCTTACAAAACAATTGGTTAATTCTTAAAACTAGCGAGTTCAATTCCCATTGTCCAAAAGAAATTCTTTAGCTTCTTTTGTGAATTGATAAAGGATATTTCCAGAGGGAATGAAAGCATCGGATATTTGGCTTTATTTTTGGTCCGAAAGATATATTACTTTACACAATATATTATTTATGCGTCAACAACTTGATTAGTTTTCCTAATAACCAAGTGTGATGCTCGTTCTTTCCTGGACTAGACATTCTTACGAACACTTATAGTAGTTGTTGTTTTATACTTCAATACCACACACAAGAAGGGTAATTTGTGTGATGTCCAATTTTTCGCGTGCACAGATTATAAAAGGATCTGGTTCTTCTATGTGTTCCTAATACTACTGTTGCGGAATAATAAATACAGAAATCAAAGAACACAAGGATTTTTACGTGGAAAACACCTGGGTCAAAAGGTGAAAAAACCACGATCTACTTCCGAGTAGGATTTTTCCCAAAACACTTTACTAAATCAGTAAGCCAAAAGCTGCATTTACAAAAACTATTTTGTAAATCTAGGGCTAACTCTAATCCCTTGTAGCAAATAGCCTCTAGCTATTTGCGACAACTTCAAGTTAAGTCTAACTTGAATACACAAAGTACCTATTACAAATGCTTCTAGATAAAGCTGAAAGGTACAATATTAAACCCCCTACTACAAATGAACTAGACTAAAAGACAGACACTCGGAACTGGTTCTTCTAGCTGGTTCAAGCAGCTTCAGGTTTGCACACTCAAATCTCACACGAACTGCTTGCAAAATTGCCTTGCTATTTTGATCTCAATTCACGTTTAACTTCTGCTTTTGTGCGTACCTGTACATTAAGAACATCCTGTAATGTATAGGGTTAGTAGATAAAGAATTACCTAGAGTTCTAGTCAATCTCAATTCCTGAATCCCTCATTATCTTGGATAATGTTCTCTTTGAACCATAAGTCATTCTTCTTATTATTTATGCAATCTTTTCAATCAGGAGATATCAATTCTGCCAGAATACGTTTATCTCTTGCATGTGCAACTCACGTGCCTTGACTTCGCCTGTGTCTATGTCTACCAGTGATGGACATGGTTAAATTACGAGTTCCTTTGTCAATCTTCAAAACCATTATTTTTCTTGGGCCAACAAATTCCCCATTCTTGATGATGACAAACTTTGTGCTTCCATAAGCTTAGGCCTGTTTCATTTTAGTCCAACATCGACACACATTAGAGTAGTTTGCACTTATCATAAAGAACCAGGTTCATTAGGTTATAAATATTATTTTTTACAATATAAGCACAACCATTTTGTCCCCTTTTGGCATCATCGAAAAGTTGCATAAAAGATGTGTGATTCTCAGATATTAAAAGTCACTCATGGCCATTGGGGCAACTGCAAATGCATTCATGGATTAATCATCAATAACCAACTAAGAATTCAAACTATCAAGGAAATATAGACAATCAATAAGAGCAAAAGCAGCAAACTTCATTGATAGTGAATATGATTCTGCCATAATCCATAAAAAGAAACAACAATATTTAAAACATGAGCAACAAAAAAAACATCCTGAATCTGGGTCATTGAAGGTTCTAGGTAGGGCTAGAAAACTAAGGCTTGGAAGAACTGGGGGCTTGGTTTTTGACTTGGAGAAGGTGCAGCATGTCTTGAAGAATTCCATCATTATTCTCCCTTTCCTTTGTGAGCTTAGTTCTGAGAGCATCTCTCTCAGATTCTACCTCAGTCAAACGAGTCTTCAGCCTTTCTATCTAAGCATCCTTTGCTCTACTCTCCTGCACTAGGTCTCTGACCTTGCTATTGACTGGTGTCTTTTTAGATGAACCAGTTTCATTGGGATTGGCATCGATCTCATAATCACAAGCAAGAAGAATATTGACTCCAAAATGGTCTTTGCTTGTGGCCATCTCCCACTTCCTCAGTGGAACCTTACAATGAGCAAGAACAATAGTGAGAATGAAGCCATAGGGAATGGCATGGGCCTTGGAGTTGTAAACTCGAGTTGTTCAAGTTAGGTTTGCAAGAGGTTGTAAACTCGAGTTGATCAAGTTAGAGTTAACTTGAAGTAGTCGCAACAGCATGTGGCTGGTTTCTATAAGAGTTGGAGTTATAAGCCTGTCTAGAAGTTGAATGATGAATCCAGGCCAGTTGATATGCCTCCCACTATCCATACATTCCATCAAAATCAAGTCCATGTAGTTGGAAATGTGCCTTCATTCCTGCCTAGGCAGCACGCACTTGTTGATGAATTCAAATAACACCTTGTGGGGTGACTGCATTTCACTCTTATAAACAGCCTTGGTCTCATTTTTTTCTTTATTATCACAGAATTTCTTAGTGATGGCCAGGGTAGTAGGAAGTGTGTCCAGACTTGGCCATTTCTGCCTTGTATAATCATCATACCCTTCAGAATGTACACCAAGTATTTCACCCAGCTCTTTTGCATCAAAGGAAATTTGAACCCCTTTCACCAGGCTGGTGACTCTTCCATCTTTTACCTCAGCATTGGCCATGAATTCAACAATTTCATTTTGTCACGACCCAAATTTTCCACCGTCGGGACCGTGATGGCGCCTAACGTTGAACCCGCTTGGCAAGCCAACGTAAAGGTTTAATTTACCTTATTCCTTTATTAATATTCAATAACATGTGAAATCCAACACTGACATAAATGAAAGTACAAAATGAAGCAAGGTATATTAACTCAATTTAATGCCTTTACGAGATCTCACAATACCAATCCCAGAATTTTGGAGTCATGAACTCATGACGGTCTATGAATAATACATATAAAGGTCTGAATGAAATAAGTACATCTATTTCTGAAACAACTAAAACAGATTACAAAAGAAATATGAGGGGACGCTAAGGCCTGCGGACGCCAACAGAACTACCTCGGTGTCTCCACGTGGACTGAAGGCAGCCTCCTCGCTCTAATGTCCGTATGGTCCTGTACTGGGATCTGCACAACAAAGATGTGCAGAGTGTATCATCAGTACAATCAACCCCATGTACTGAGTAAGTGTCGAGCCTAACCTCGGCGAAGTAGTGACGAGGCTAGGACACGATAACCAAATCAACTTGTGCAATTTAATAATATACGGAGGAAATAATAACAATCGGAAGTAAACAACTAAGTACAAAGAAAAGGGGAACATGATGGGGGAAGAAATATCAAATAATGGAAATAACGAAATAAGGCAACAATTCAAATCTCAACTTAAACAGCAGGAAATAGCAACACGAAGTAAAACAGTGCACGGCATCACCCTTCGTGCTTTTACTCTCATCCCCACCAAAGAGTAAATGCAAATGCACGGCATCACCCTTCGTGCTTTTACTCTCATCCTCACCATGAATCAATAGAAACGGCACGACATCACCCTTTCCGCTTTTAAATATCATAATATGGCACAACATCACCCTTCGTGCTTTTACACTCTCATCCTCACAATAATCAATACACAGAATCACACTTCGTGCTTTACACTCTTCCTCACCCAAACAATATCAATAACAGAAGTCCGGCAAGGAAAAACAACAATATAAACCACAATAATAAATCATAACATCCCGGCAAGGGAACAATAGTAGAATTATCACCATTTCGGCAAGGGACACCGCTATAACCAATCTCACTCAAGCACATATCATCACATAGAATTTCTCAACTGAAACCAATACTCAACACTATTCAATACCAAGAATTTCCACCAATATGAATAACCACAGAGTGAAACTCAAGCAATAACAAAGTAATAGTCAATGAAAAACCACATAATTCATAATATCCGACTCACGGGCATGCTTGACACCAACGTATAGGTACTCGTCACCTCACCTATATGTTGAACATGATACTAACACATAGCAAATAGGACACAACACCTATTCCCTCAAGCTAAAGTTAGGCCAAACACTTACCTCGACTTCCACGACCAAAATCAAGCCTCAATCACCATCTTCCCTTTTGAATTTGACTCCAAATCAATTTTATCTAGACATAATTGACTTAATAACATCAATAAACGCTAAACAATTCAAATCCAATGCTTAAGTATAGGTTTTCTAGCATTCTTCCCAAAAAGTCAAAAATCGACCCCGAGCCCACTTGGTCAAAACACGGGGTTCGGACCAAAACCCGATCACCCATTCACCCAAGAGCCCGAATATGTAATTAGTTCCGGAATTCAACCCCAAAACGAGGTCTAAATTCCAATTATTCAAAAAACCCTAACTCTACCCAAATCCATAATTTTCTACCCTTAAGAACATGATTTAGGCCTAGAAATCTAATGGGTGTTAATGGAATTTGAAGAAAACGAGTCTAAGAATACATACTTATGATTCTGTAGTGAAGTTCCCTTTCAAAAATCGCCAATTATTGAGTTTAGGGGAAGAAGTTGTGAAGTTTTGATAAATTCCCGTAACTCTACTATTTTTAAAAGACTGGGCAAATTTTGCCTTATGCGTTCGCGACCTGAGTGGTGCGTTCGCATAGGCTACCTCCTACTGCCCTTCGCGTTCGCACTACCATGGGTGCGTTCGCACTGAATAAAATACTACCCAACCCCCAGATCCCTCAATGCACTACGTGTTCGCGGCTACATGGGTGCGTTCGCGTAGAGTAATATTCATATGCTTCGCGTTCGCACCCTGTACCATGCGTTCGCACAGTGTTACCCAACCCCCTTCCCCGCGTGTGCATTGCGTTCCCATGGATCCCCATGCGTTCGCATAGGGTAAATTCCCTGGACACCAGCAACAGCCAAAAGACACCAGAGTTTCTAAGTAAAAATCACCCCGACGCCTATCCGAAACTCACCCGAGCCCTCGGGGCTCCAAACCAAACATGTACACAACCTCAAAAACATCCTACGGACTTATTCGTGCAATCAAATCACCAAAATAACATCTTAAACAACGAATTTAGCATCAAAATCAAAGAAAATTTCCAAAACTTCTAAAGTATCAAATTTTACAACTACGGGTCCGAATCACGTCAAACGACTTCTGTTTCTTACAAAATTTTACAGACATATCATAATTATCATATTGAACCTTTACCGGGCTCCGGAACAAAAATATGGGCCCGATACCATGAATTTTGAATATAATCAAATTTCTAAAGTCCTTTATATTTTTCAGAAAACAATTTCTTTCAAAAATTCATTTCTCGGGCTTGGGACCTCGGAATTCGATTCCGGGCATACGCTCAAGTCTCATATTTTTCTACGGACCCTTCGGAATCGTCAAATCACGGTTCCGAGTCTGTTTACCCAAAATGTTGACAGAAGTCAACTTAAATCAAAATTTTAAGGCAAAAACTAACATTTTCTCAGTTTTTCACATAAAGACTTCCCGGCTATACGCCGGGGCTGCGCACGCAAATTGAAGTGAGATAAAAGGAGGTTTTCAAGGCCTCGGAACACCCAAAAGGTCATCACACATTTCTTGCTTGTCGTCCATCTAACTGAAGGACCATGACCTTCAAACCATGCACCTCTAGCTTTTCAAGCAGTAGAACCATCCATTCTTCCTCCAAATTCTTCACGATTCTGCCCTTTAGGATAGTTCGTTTTCCAAACTAGGACAACTTGTCCTTTTCACTATCTGACTCATCCTCCTCTTCACCACTCCATTCTCCTTCTTCAGTAATCTTCACTTGCTTGGATTTCACAGCAGACCTGGTCCATGTAGCCAATGTAGAGGGTTCAGCAGACTTAGATAAAGATGACCAGGTCCATCTCATCCACTTCAACAGGCTCTACCGGCTCAACCACTTTTTCTTTCCATTTTTTCACTCTTTTCTTCTTACTCTCCCTCTAAAGCTTTCTGCAACTCCTCCTCACTTTGCTTTAACTTGCTCCTTGTAGTTCTTCCTCTTGGGAGAGGAATTTCAGAAGTCTTAGAAGGAGAAGCCTTCCTTTTCTTGTTGGCTCTCGTTGTGCCACGGTTCATTGCTTTAAGAGTTCTTTTCTTCTTGGGTTTGTAACTATCACGTATCTTTTTCAAGAGATCAGCAGTGTTTCCTCAACAGATGAACCGGGTTCATCTGCTTGCTTTCCAAGATTTACCAGCCCTTCAACGGCTTCTCCTGATCCACTTCACCTTATTTTCTTGCTACTTTATTCTACTTTTTTGACTCAGCTCCACAGGTAGCCATTCTTACAGTTTCAGAGGTGGGTGAAAAATCCATCACTCCCTTCCCTTTTCCCCTATCATCACTTAGTACTCCCTCACTCTCCTTTTATTTTTCTATTTTATTTTTACCTCCTCTCCTTCTTGACTCAGACATTTCCACATCCACCCACAGACCCAACCAATATGAACCTATTTTATATACTTTCAACCACATCAGAGATGACCCCAGAAGAAGGGTTTGGGAAAGATGTTACATGCTCAGAATCGGAAGATCCAGTTTCTTCCCCCTCAGTCGCCGACTTGAAAGAGTCATCAGAATTCTGGGAGTCTTGGGCTTGGCTTGCTTGAAGCAGGACATTTAATTTTCTTGAAAGCACACCTCTAGCCAACCTTTCCTTCCCACTTCTTCCTTGAGAAGAGAAGGTAGGGGCTCTGTTTCCATACCTACTCCCTCAGTAAAGAAGAATACATCTACAATAATAAAGCCACTTTGAGGTTCCCTCTGAAATGAGGGATGTAAGGGAGCCACTACGAAGAAGTTCCGGGAGTGCACGCCTAATCGACCAATTACCTCCTCAACTTATTTCATTCACTGAAGCAACTTGAACAAAATAAAAGTAAAAGAAAGAAATTCATTGACCCGCTGGACTCCAAACAAGCCGTTACTTAGCGCCATCAGCCGCAAGAGTCCCCGAATCTAGAGCTTCTTGTCGTTCCAACCCAATTCGAACAATGCATTTCTCGGAGCGAGAAAAAGGAACTGCTTGACGGCCACCGGTGATCGGCCTGTCTATCTAGTATCTAGTACTAGGACTAGTAGAGTAGAGGCACTACTGGGCGGGGCTTCCTCGATCACATCCCATTCGGGTTGGGTTGACCCAGAAGTATAGTAAGAAGGAATGGAACCACTGGAGAGACGTCTGCAGTGACCTTTTTGTACACGTCCTCGAGGGCAGCATTCATGGCGGTCATCACTAACTAAAAAGAGCGATAGAAAGTGGATTTCAGGTTCTATAGTCTCGAGAAGGTATTAGCTACCGGTGACCATACTTTCGTAAAGGCGCATTATCGATGCTTCTCCACACAACCCTGGTCTCACGATGTGGATTCGAACCACTACTTTTCCTTATTGTCGTGAGCGGATCTGTCGTCCTCCTCATTATAGTCCTCCTATAGCTAACGCTACCATGATGCTATGCAGGCCTCCTACCCTCTGAACTTCCTGGATTGAGCTGGTTCAAAGTGTTTCCGGCAAAGCTAGGAACGCGCGTCAAACCTTTCGGCCCCTTGTTAACCACATAAAAGAGACGATTCATTCTATTCCCTCGGTTATATTTGACTAAGACCCAGAGGATATCCCAAAGTTGGCATTCAGACTCATCCCTCCATTCACGGTCAGCTCCGTAACCTAAAGCGGCACCGAGTTTGGACCGCATGGAACTGTACGATATTTTCCCCTATTGTATTGAATCAATAAAAAAAGGGGAGTCAATCGATGACTGAAATTTGTTTGAAAGATTGCCTAATGCCTTATGCTTCACACATCAATTCAGACTATATTTTCGATCAATCGATAAAAGAACAGGTCTTTTCTGATAAGTTGTTGCCCCTCTTCTGCAAGAAGCAAGGGCGTAGCAGCTGCGCGAAGTTGCGCCTTAGCGCATCCGGATGAAGCCCGCCAGAAAGCTTTTGACAAAATAAAAGACTCCATTCTAGTGCCTACAACACCAGGAAGCTGATATTATTGACCATTTTGGGCGTATATGTAGAAATCATTTTATTAGTATAGCGGATCTTCCAAAAACAAAAGACTTTATATCGAATAAAGTATATACTTCGACTTTCTTGTGCTAGAACTTTAGCTCGGAAACACAAAAGTACTGTACGCACTTTTTTAAAAAGATCGGGCTTGGAATTATTGGAAGGATTCGTTCTTACCTACCTTACCAACCCCAATGATCTCACTTTTCTTCCCATTTCCAAATGAGACATTACCTCCTTTGAGGTCCTCATGTGAAAGGAATTGTTCCTTGCTTCCTATCATGTGCTTTGAGCAACCACTATCCATGTACCAAATTTGACTGCTCCCCTTCACTTGGACCTACAAAAGAAATTCAGGGGTTAGTCTTAGGAACCTAAACTAGTTTGGGTCTTTTTCCATAAGCAAAAGGACAAATTAAATTCTTTTTAGCCTAACTGGGTAACCAATTCTTTCCTTGAACAAATTTTTTGTTCTTTTGACTGGAATTTTCTTTTGCATTACATTCACTTTTGTAGTGACAAGTCTTACCATAGCGATTACAAATCTTGTTCTCAGGAAGAGTGAGGTACTTGCTTTTGGGATCGCACTTGTGTCACGACCCATTTTCTAAAGAGGTCGGGACCGGCACCCGATCACTAAACATGACCGAGCGAACCATCTGTGCTTATCAAATCTATTATAACTTCAAACTTTATATGCAATAAGGCTATACTATAATCAAATACTTTTAATTAATCTAAATATCTAAAATAAACCAACTCCAATACTTTATTCGTAGAAAACAATGAAATACTGATAAGTTATTATAAAAAACGTTTGAATAATAACCCACCGACTGTGTCTATAAAGCCTCTACTGATAAACTGACGCACTGCTCAGGACATAAGATTTTCTGGCCAGTTCTCTAAGTAAATAAAGAAATATCTATGTAAAGATGAATCTAAGAGATACTCCACGAACAAAAGCGGAGCTCACCATTGGCACTGGAAGGGATGGAAGTCCTAAACTGTAACCTGTTCGCCTGCAAAATCGGTTCCTACGTTGTATCGCAGACCAATGTAGGTTCCCAAAAGAGAACGTCAGTACCATCCATTGTACTCAGTGAGTCTCAACGACAGGGGACGAAACTTTAATATAATACACACTATGAGCAAAGAATTTAAATGTATAGAAATCATAAAGCTTCTAAGAACAATTCAAAAAAATATTGCATAATAGCAGTTTATGAATATTCTAAAAGAAATTCTCTATTTTTTTCTAAAAAGTTACTTCTATTTATACTTTGAGAGTTCCAACTATCCTGACCTATTTCTGTCTTAGTCACCGTGTGATCCGCACGAGTTCGATCCCAACCTGATCGAATAGGCCCAACCCACGAGGTGCCACTCGCTTCATGGTTCTCAGCGCTCATGTATCATACCTTAGCCTGGCTAAGTAAATTCTCAGCAACGAGACCCTCGACTCGTGTGCTCCCTACTTTGGCACAAGTAGTTTCAGGAAGTCAACGCCTTGGTCAGGACCCTCGGCCTGGACGATGACCCCTTCTCAGAATAAAGGATACTCCCATCTTTTCTTTCTAAAACTTCTTCTTGTGACTTTTCAAGTCTATATCTTTCAAACATACTTATTCTAGAATTCTTCAAAGTAAGGTATGGCATAAGAATGAAATAAACATTCAAAATTATTTTTAAATATTCTTATTTTTTCATGAATTTTTAACATGAAATGGCATATAAGAATAACACAAAAATCTGAAAATTTATGCACCTATATCAAAATAATCATCTAAGCTTTAGCTAGAAAATAATTCTAAGCTAGTAGGTACTTACTTGCCCCAGTCAAGTACATATAAATTCTTTTAAACAATTCATCAAACACTTTGTATGCTTGCTTTTGTGAGTTTCACTTTAGTAAATGGTTATATCAACTCACCTCAAAACTTCTCGAGCCAATACGTAAGCCCCAGTCCAATTGACACCAGTCAAACAATCGATTCTACAATAACCAGTGCATTTTAATTAATTTTAAAGTTTCACACCTACACATGAAATTTATTGTTGATATAGAGAAAGAAGGGAATTACTATACCTATTACTACTTTAGAATAATTGACAATAGAGAATCTTATATACCTGAGTTCAAAAATTTGCGATTCGTAAAGAACCCTAAACTCCCCGTTGCCTGCGTGAGTCCTGAGCTGCGTTTCGTGCGTGAACAGAGAGTGGTTTTTTAGTTCTGCCTTTTCACGATTCTTTTTCTCTATTTCTTAGTATCAGTATAAAAACCCTTTTTGTTACTTCTTTTGCCTTCCACAGCCTTTTATGGTTTAAGGCTTTTACGTTTTTTTAATTTTTTTTTTTGCTTGTTTTTCCTTTTTTTTTTTGTGTGTGTGTGTTTGTTTTGACTTAATTTGTATTTAATTATACCACATTTAATAATTACCGATATTAAAACTATTAATATTTCTTTAATTGTATATCCGATTTATACACACACACACACACACACATATATATATATATATATATATATGTGTGTGTGTGTGTGTGTGT
>ML244266.1:19368-42513 GCA_005239495.1 Nicotiana undulata
ATATATATATATATATATATATTTCACTATAGGCAAGATAAAAATAAAAATAATAGTAATAATTTAGTTCTATAATTAGCGTGTCTCAAAACTTTTATAAATTTGAGGAGTGTTACAATCTCCCCCCTTAAAAACATTCGTCCTCGAATGTTGTTAGGGTCTCTAAGCTAGCAATCATTCCTTAGGTCCTTGAACCTCTTAAATTTTTTTAGCACTACCCACTCTTCCAAGTGACTCAAAATTTTGGCTAACTCCCTAAATTTTCAAAAATTTCGGCAAAGTTTTCCTTGTAAATTGGACTATCCAAAAAAATATCCCTGTCACAAATACCACAACTACACCAACAATATTGCAAACGCTCTCTTCTCTCTCATGCAAAAAACCCTAAACTTGAAGACTAAACGCAACTCCTCGCACCTTTGCCATGGCCTCTCCGACCGGTGGCCAGCCACCTCATGTGGTTGGGCTGCCTCCCCACGCACCCCCAACATACACCAACCCCCTACGAGTCCAAACAACACTGCCCAGGCACCCACAAATCCCAAAAGCTCGTCGCAACCCAAGAACTACGCAAAAGCTGTGAATCCATCGACACATAACACTGCCATGCACGCTCCTGTACAACTTGTTGCTCTTATTCCATTGAGGCGTGCTACGTTTCTACAGGGACAACATATGGTTAAGTTCATGGAATCCGAAGTTGAAAGAATGAATATTGTTGAAGGCTTGAAGTATGCTGTGGTGAGTAAACTCTCATATGGTTGGCCAGAAATTCAAGAACTACGTCTAATTATCTCCATGCAATGTGGAATCAAAGGTGAGTGCAATATAGGTTTCCTTAGGGATCGACATGTTTTGGTTCGTCTAACATTATGGCAAGATTATATTGGTTTTACGTTGAAGTCAGTATATTATGTTAAAGATAAGTATGGGGAGGAGTATCAATTGAGAACTCTATTGTATGATGCTAAGTTTAAGCCGGGTAAAGAGACTCCTAAAGTGATGGCGTGGATTTCTTTTCCAAACTTGTTGCCAACTTTCTTTGTAAAGGAATGTCTTTTTTCTCTCGCTTCTGCTGTTGGTACACCATTACATCTCGATATGGCTACTGTAAACAAGACCCGCCCCAGCTGTGCTCGTGTTAAGGTGTTGGTGGACTTATTATCTGAACATCCCAAGAAGGTTAGAATGGATATTGAAACTGATGGAACTGGAGAGGTTAGGACTGAATGGATTACAATTAGGTACGAATATCTACCTAAATATTGTAACGAATGCAAACTCCAGGGACATGACATGCTTGAATGCTGGAGGTTACATCCTGAACTCAAGGAGACTAGAATAGAAGAACATGTTGTTGATGAGGGACTATGGACACAGGGAAGTATAGGTCAAGGTAATCATGCTGAACCAGTCAGGATCCTTTCGAGTGGAAGGGTTGTTGGTAATGTGGGAGCTCAATGGAAATAAGTGAGAGACAATAGAGGGAAAGGAAAGTACAAGAAAGCTCAAAGTATGGACAAAACTGGACAGGAAATAGTCCTAGTTCACAAGGACAATGCGATAGTACCACAACAAGTTCAAACTGCTAATCAGTTTGCTATTTTGAATGTGGAGAGTGAAGAGGCTAATGAAGAAAATCAACTTGCTCTAGTAGATGGGAATGCAGAACATACATTTGTACAAAGTGATAAAGACATGCCAAGGTTGAACCATGCTGCACCATACTATAGGCCAATGTCACCTGGGCTAGATAAGTCAAAAATGAAGTTTCCAATTACAACAGGGAAGGAGTCTAATCCTGGGGTCCCTAATGTCAATTCAATAGCTCCTAATATGAGGTCTGTAAGGCAAGAAGATAACAAGAACAAGGAGAAGACTGGTGGAGATATTCAGCATAATGAGTCTACTGCACAATGGGTGCAGATAACTTTTAATGATAAAACGGTGGCTATCAACACATCATGCCAAGAAGTACCTACACAGGATACTACAATAGATGCAGAACTAGAAAACAAGGAGGGTAATGAACATGTTGATGATCCAGATTTTACAAAATTCCAAAGTATCGAGAGAGTCAAATGGAAGGGAGGTAGATTATGGGCTAATCAGACAGAAGTGGATTCAGAGGAAGGTGACATTCCGGATGAGATGCCAAGTGAAGATGAAACTGGAGGGGATGCAACAAATGAGGAAGACCAAAGTGTGAATGATGTCAACAAAGCAAATCAGCCTAATGAAGTGCCCAGGTTACTAGGGCTTGAAACACAAACTTCCCTGGCTTAACAGATAGATGAGTTGGCCAATGAGGATGATCTTGGAGATCCTGGTGGGACAATAAGTGCAGTAGGTGAGAAGGAACAAAGTTTAACAGAGCAGGAGGCAACAATGGATGGCAAAGTAGTACCAGAAGTAACTACCAAAAAACATGCTGCAACAGCAAACCTTGAACGAATGAAGCAACTGCAGATTGTTCCTAAACCTGGTGACAAGACAGTGACAAAAAACCAGCAAAATGCAGACCATCAAGCAGCTGATGAACAAGGCATTGGGCAGGATGAGCAGGGCAACAAGGATATGGATGAAGAGTCATCAGTACAAAATTTCATGAATGTGGCTAGGAAAGGAAACCTATCACCTAGACACATGGAGAAAGGGAAATCAGCAGGCAAAGGTAAAAGAAAACAAGGAAAAGATCCAACAATAACACCAACAGGAGGAGTACAAACTAGGAGAACTTTATCCAAATCATATAATCATTAATGGATGAATTGATATGGAATGTAAGGTCTGTTAACACTATGCAGGCCTTTGAAAGATTGATAAAAATGCACAGACGACATCATTTTGAATTTGTTGGAGTTATAGAACCAATGCAACAGTCTAACAAAGTAGAGAGGTACATAAGGAGAATTGGCCTAGCACAGGCAGTAGTAAATGTTTCTAACAAGATCTGGGCCTTCATTGATGAGGTTTTCGAGGTGACAATTGTGTACAACGTGGTACAACAATTAACTTTGAAATTACTGCATACTGAAACACATGTAGAACTGATGCTTACCCTAGTATATGCCAAGTGTGATGCTACTGAAAGTATTGAATTATGGGACTCTTTGTAGTACCTGGCTTCAGACATGACATTACCTTGGTTAGTGGGAGGTTATTTCAATATGATTTGGGATGAGGAGGAGAAGTTTGGGGGGCTGCCTATGACTTTGAATGATGTGGATGATTTCAGACACTACATAAATACCTGTAACTTAACAGACTTGGGCTTCAAGGGGAGCATATTCACCTGGTGGAATGGAAGGTCTGACGATGATTGCATATTTAAGAGACTTGATAGGTGTCTTGGCAACATAGAACTGCAATAAACTTTTCCAGGCTTAGAAGTCACACACCTATCAAAAATAGTCTTTGACCACTGCCCAATGTTATTGAAATGTGATATAGAAACCTCACCAATTAAAAAGCCTTTCAGATTTCTCAACTTTTGGGTAAAACATGCTGCATTTAAGGAAGTCGTCAAACAAAACTGGGCAGTGGACTTCTGTGCAAATCCTTTTGTGATATTTAACCATAAGCTGAAGAAACTCAAAAAAGCATTGTCTACATGGAGCAAGGCTACCTATAGGGACATTTTCCAGAAGGTTGCTAGCTTAGAAGAGGTTGTGCTTGTTCATGAAAGATAGTTTGAGTTAGCCCTCACTCTGATGAATCGAATGAGGCTGCAAAAAGTACAAGCTGAATTGATAAAATACTTGGCATTGGAGGAACAATTTTGGAGACAAAAATCTGGCATGGCTTGGTTTAAAGATGGAGATCGAAATACCAAGTGTTTTCATGCACTAGTTAATGGTAGGAGGAAGAGTTTGAAACTGAGCAGAATTCAAGATAACATGGGAAACTGGATTGAGGAAGAAGAACAAATTGCAGCTGAGGCAGTTGATTTCTACAAAGATCAATTTTGTGAAAGTGTAGTTCCTACCAACTTTGACATAATTGACTATGTGCCAACCATGGTTAATGATTCACATAATGAATAGTTGATGAAGTTACCCTCAAAGGAAGAGGTGAAAACAAAAGATCTTGGTCTAAATGGTGAGTCAGTTGGAGGTCCAGATGGGTTCACAGGAACTTTCTTTCATTCATGCTGGGACATAATTGGAGAAGATGTATTTAACATGGTGTTACCATTTTTATGTGGCCAACAACTGCCCAAACATGTTACACACACAAACATTGTCCTGCTGCCTAAGAAAAAGGAAGTAACTACATTTGCAGATATGCGACCCATCAGTCTCAGTAATTTTGTCAACAAGATATTTTTTAGGGTAGTGCATGAAAGAATGGTAGGGCTGCTGCCTAGCCTAATCTCAGAAGAACAAGCGGGCTTTGTAAAAGGAAGGAGTATAGTAGAGAATGTGCTGCTAACTCAAGAAATCATAACAGATATAGGACTGAGAACTAAGGCAGGTCCAAATGTGGTAATTAAATTGGATATGACAAAAGCCTATGATAGGATATCATGGCTATTTCTCACCAAAATGTTGAGGAAAATGGGTTTTGCAGAAGCCTTCATTGGGTTGATATATGATTTGATTGGAAACAATTGGTATGATATTCTTGTGAATGGCCAGCCTCGTGGTTTTTTCAAGTCATCAAGGGGTGTCAAGCAAGGTGATCCTCTATCTCCTAGCCTGTTCATTTTAGTTGCTGAAGCTCTATCTAGAGGTCTGAATTCTTTGCATCAAATTAGGAATTTCCATGGATTTGGACTTCCTAAATGGAACCCATAGATATATCACTTGGCTTATGCTGACGACACTATAATTTTTTGTTCTTCTGATGCAATGTCTCTAAGCTTAGTTATGAGAATCCTTGGGGCATATGAGGCTGCATCTGGGTAGCTAGTGAATAAGAGCAAGTCTGCAATATATATGCATCATCTCAGAGATGAAGAGGAGGTGAGAGAAGTTGAGAGGACAATTGGTATTAAAAGGAAAGAGTTCACGTTAACTTACCTGGGCTGTCCAATATTTTACGCAAGGAGAAAAGCAGCCTACTATCAAGGATTACTCACTAAGGTTATGGACAAATTGCAGTCGTAGAAAGGTAAATTGTTGTCCGTAGGAGGCAGGGATGTACTCATCAAAAGTGTCCTGCAGAGTATGCCAATTCACTTATTATCTGCAGTGAATCCTTGAAATAATGTGATCAATAAGCTCCACAAAATGTTTGCTCAGTTCTTTTGGAGCAGCAATATAGGAGGGACCTCTAGACATTGGGCATCATGGACAAACCTGTGTATTCCAGTAGAAGAGGGAGGTATAGGATTTAGATCCCTGCATGATGTAGCAAAGACACTCTTTTGCAAGCTTTGGTGGAACTTTCGAACTAAACCAAGCTTATGGAGCTCATTTATGAGCCAAAAGTACTGCAAGAAGTTGAATGCAGTCATTGTGCCTTGGAGAGATGGCTCACATGTTTGGAGGAAAATGTTAGACTGTCGAGATATAATAGAGCACCAAATAGTTTGGAAGCCAAGGATGGGTTCATCACTGTTTTGGTTCGATAATTGGACTGGATTAGGAGCCTTGTATTTCCTGATGCCTCAACAATTTGGAGTAGATGAGGAGCTACATAATGTGTGGGATTTGGTGGAGGACAATACTTGGAATGTGGACAGATTATATGGAGCTTTACCAGAAGAACTTGCACAACATATCATCGAAAATGTTCCACCTCCAGTGCATCACAACACTTTGGATTCACCCTACTAGATGCTGGAGACAAGAGGAAAATTCTCAATCAAAACAGCATGTGATTACTTGAGGAGAAGGAATAACACTGGTATGGCCTACAAGACGATTTGGGTTAAAGGACTACCATTTAAGATTTGTTTCTTCATGTGGAAAGTTTGGAAAGCTAAGTTACCACTGGACGACTTCATGCGAAGACTAGGATACTTCATGCCCTCTAGATGTTGGTGTTGTGAAGATCCTAAGGAGGAAACACTAGTGCACCTTTTCTTTACATCAAATGCAGCTAAAACAGTTTTGAAATATTTCCTACAAAGGGCTGGGATCTCAATTGAAGGATTAACTATGCACCAGCTATCATTAAATGCTGGACTGCACAGGTTATTCCTAGAATAAAGCCTATAATGCAAGTTGTCCCAGCATGCATAGTGTGGGAATTGTGAAAACATAGGAACAACTTAAAATATGGTGATGCAGTCTCAGTTAGCAGGGTCATATATAAGGTTTTGTCAACATTACAAGCATTGGTACGGGTGAGAAAGCCAGGACCTTGAGTACCACATAGATGGCAGAACTTACTTACTATGCTGCAAAATTATACACCTAAACTGAAATGGGAGAAAATTATATGGGAATGTCCTGATGAAGGTTGGATCAAGGTGAATTGTGATGGAGCAAGTAGAGGAACCCCAGGCAGGAGTTCCATTGGTTTTTGTCTAAGGGATGAAGCTGGGGATGTGAAATATGAAGCAGGAAGGGTGATTGAGGAAGGATCCAACAATGTCGCAGAGGTAAAGGCAATGGTGGAAGCCTTATGAATGTGCAAAGAGATGAATTACTTCCAAATATGGGTGCAAACTGACTCGTTGCTCTTAAGCAAGATTATCGAAGGTCTGTGGGAACCTCCCTGGACAATTGCAGATGAGATAGATGAGATAATGACAATAAAGGAGGAGTACAACATCAAGGTTTCCCATACATATAGAGAAGGGAATAGATTGGCGGATCACTTGGAAAATCATGCTTTAGATGTGGGAGAAATTGAATGCTTCGACTACTGGGACCTTGACTCTATTGGGAGGAGGATAGTCAATGAAGACAAACATTAATGTCCAAACTTGAGTATCAAAGTTTCAAGAAACTAATCAATGCAATGGGCAGGAGGTCAAAAGGATAAACTAGGCTGATGGAGGAGTGTGGGTTGGCCTCTGATGAACCTCAATCATCTGGAAGCACGGATGGCCATGATTAAATCACATCTGAGGAGATCATGTCTATCCTGAGTTTTACTAACCTTGTTGTTTGTTTTGCAGGTACAATCACAGTGCTAGAGTGTACCCTGATCGACTTCTTGGTGGTGGTATAAGTGCCTAGCACTCAGCCCACTGGAAGGACAATTAAGAAACACAATAGCACTGAGCTACGGAGGATGAAAAAGCAGGAACATCATGAGTATGGGCCCAGAAAGCTTAAGAGAATTGGGCTGCGAATAACGACCTGGGCTGCTTCTGATAGCAAGTTCAACTATATTGGTAACATAATTAACCAAGGAAGAGCAACTGGAAGATGCAGGAAGTCAGTTATACAGAACAGTAAGAGAAGGTATGAAAATAAAAGGAAAATGCCCAGAAAGTTTAAGAGAAATGGGCATGGATTAGAAGGCATTGAGGAGGTTGAGGCTGAGTCTTTAGTCGGGACCAACATTCATAGGAATACTCCTAGTCTTAATGTCCTACTTATGTCAAGAGGGAGCAGTAGGAGTAGGAATTATGGATCTAATTGAACTAGGCAATAAGGTTGGGAAGATACAACGAGTTAAACCAAAAAAAAAGAGGGAGATAAAGCCCAGGATACATCAAAGAAATGGGCACGCGAGCAGGGATCACAAAAGGAGCTGGTGGTCAATTAACACATGGGGTAAAATCCAGCAGCACAAAAAATCTAAGAGAAATGTGCAACATCATATGGAGTCAGTTGAGAAGAGGAGAAAAACAATACATAGGAGGATAAGACCAGGATATACAGGGAGTCAGGCAAGGAGCACATCAATAGTTGGGAGTCTATATGTACATAGGAGGAAGAACTGCAGCAAGGAGGAAAAGGACATGAGTTTCCTGGGGGACAAGGATGGTTATACTAACAGTTGGAGAAGAAAGGAGGTCAGGTGGATGAGAGGTCTGGAAATATCATCTGAACACCAACTACAACTTCATATGGAGGAGTACATGGTGGCCTTCCAAAGGATTTCGCACACCCTTTATGTTCTAATCCTAAGGGAGGAAAGCATAGGGTGTATTGTTTCACTAACTTTGTTTGCTCATTTTGCAGGGAACGATATTGTGGTCATGCCCTATCTCTTGACCAACTCCCAGCTGGTGGTATTAGTACTTGGTACTCATTCCACTGGTAGGGACACAAGGATAGGCACAAGCATGACAAGGAAGCTAAGTTGGAGGCTAATAGGCTGGGGTGATCCTATTAGAGAACTTTGGCATGCTCCATATCATGCTAAATGTGTTAGGACCTCACAGAAAATCCCATCATAGCAAAAAAGAGGAAGACACAAACTCAAACACAAGGACATACAAGCACCCTAACACTGCCCAGAAATTACAAAGTCAATACTAAGGCAGCGAGGTCACTTTGGCATATAATTTTGGGAGGGTGGAATGGACTTAGGACCTTCTTATTTGTGGATTCCACATCTCCAGTATACCAACTAGATGACCATACAGGGTGGAGACCATATCCAGCTTTGGAAACACACGCAACTTGTAGCAAATACATGTTTGCACATGACCAATTCTGGGGTTGTGTGGAACATGGTTGGTCTTTTCAAAATGCATGTACATTGCTGAACTTTACAATACACATGGAGCATTGGATTCAATGGGAGAGGATAGATCTTGGTAAAAACACACACGAATGGACATTACATGATACATGGCTCAATTGGGATCACTGGTGCACATCATGGTTCTAGGAGGAAGTAGCTACTGGATTATGGGCATTGTTTCAGGCTTTGGACAATGCAATTACAAGAGAGTTCAGGCAGCAACATGTAGTTCATAACTTAGATAGGCTAGTTAAGTTAATTTACAATTTTGATAATGCACCTAGCAAAACATCTTGTGATATCATTATTGGGTATGAAAAGCCTAGTAATGATAATAGGAATTATGTATTTACATTTACTATTGTCCTAAAACTAGTAGGGCAACATTGACCTTGTTATTTACTATTTATTAAGTAAATAACTACTAGGCTCCTAGCCTAGTAGTATAATTTGAAAAAAAAAAAACTACACCACCAACAACAAAATAAACTATAACGGGCCGTTCATAGGCACCATACACAACTCATAAATTAATTACTCACACTCTGGCAAGGAGGTACCGCAATAACCGACAAGAATTTAAAGCACAACACATTAGCAAAAGTAAATCACTTTAATGAGTTAAAGGTACTCTAGCATGGCACTAAATTGTTAAATAACTAAATATACTCTGACAAAAACTAAATTAATTTAACAACTAAGTATAATCTGGAAACGACATAAACACATGCTAACTTGTATTTAATAAATAGGATATATGTCAAACCAAACCTAGGTTCACATACCTTTTTCCTCAAATAAATATGGAAATTTCTTCCTCATATCTTCCTCGACCTCCCACGTAGCCTCTTTTGAATCATGATTACTCCATAAAACTTTTATCGATGCTATATCTTTTGTTCTTAACTTTCTTACTTGCCTATCGAGAATTTCTATAGGTACCTCTTCATAAGTCAAGCCTTCTTTAATTTCTATGGTATCGGCAAGTATTATATGCGACTCATCATGAATGTACTTTCTAAGCATAGACACATGAATGACAGGATGAACAGAGGACAATTCAACGGGCAGTGACGCTAGCTCATAAGCCACATTTCCTTTCTTTTCTAGAATTTCATAAGGTCCGGTAACTCTAGGGCTAAGTTCCCCTTCTTACCAAACCTCATAACTCCTTTCATTGGTGAAACTTTCAAAAACACCTTGTCACCAAACCATGAACTCTAAGTCACGATGCCTCTTGTCAGAGTAGGACTTTTGACGACTCTGAGCCGCTTTTAGTCTTTCCCTGATTAGCTGAACTTTCTCTAAGGCCTCACAAACAAACTATGGACCAATCAACGGCACCTCTCCTGGTTCAAACCAACCGACTGGAGACCTACATCTTCGCCCATACAACGCTTCATAAGAAGCCATACCGATGCTAACCTGATAGCTGTTATTGTAAGCAAATTCTATAAGTGGCAAGTGATCATCCCAATTACCTCCTAAATCTATAACACATGCTCGCAACATATCTTCGAGAGTCTGAATGGTCCTTTCTGCCTGGCCATCGGCCTGTGGATGGAAAGCGGTGCTCAAATTAAGGGCCTCTGTCAGATATGATTGAAACTGGAGTACCATGCAATCTGACTATTTCTTTGATGTACAAATGCGCATACTGCTCTGCAGAATCTATCGTCTTTACTGGTAGGAAATGCGTAGACTTTGTTAGTCGGTTTACAATAACCCAAATTGAATCATGCTTACGGTATGTGCGAGGTAGACCTATTACAAAATCCATATTAATTATCTCTCACTTCCACTGTGGTATCTCTATATCTTGAGCTAGGCCACCAGGCCTCTGATGCTTGGCTTTGACTTGCTGGAAATTCAAACATTTAGCCACATGATCTGCTACTTGCTTCTTCATGCCTTTCCACCAATACAACTCTTTCAAATCTAGATACATTTTGGTAGCACCTAGGTGGATAGAGTACCTCGAACTGTGAGCTTCTTCCATTATGGCTTCCTAAGACCATCTACATCAGGCACACATAAGCGATCATTCAAATTCAATCCTCCGTCATTTCCTAGAGTGAAAGCGGTGATTTATTTGTTTCTGACTCCTTCTTTTATATTCACTAAGTACGTATCTTCGTCTTGTTTATCCTTAACATGCGCAACGAGGGAGGATTGCGCTAAGGCATAAGCAGTTATACCTCCTTCTTCGGTCTCATCCAATCTAATTCCATCATTTGCCAGTTTTTGAATTTCTCGACCAAAAGTTTGCCTTTGTACTGCAAGATGGGCCAATACACCCATTGACTTCCTACTAAGTGCATCTGCTACCACATTAGCTTTGCCCGGGGGATAAAGGATATTGATGTCATAATCCTTCAATAGCTCGAGCCACCTTCTCTGTCTCAAATTTAATTCTTTTTGCTTGAAAATGTACTGGAGGCTTTTATGATATGTAAACACTTCAGAATGCTCACCATAAAGGTAGTGTCGCCATATATTTAATGCAAACACCACTGTTGCAAGCTCCAAGTCATGTGTGGGGTAGTTCTTTTCATGATTCTTTAACTGCCTGGAAGCATAAGCAATAACTTTTCCATTTTGCATAAGAACTCAACCGAGACCCACTCTAGAGGCATCACAATACACGGTGAACCCACCCGAACCTGTCGGCAAGGTTAACACAGGTGCAGTGGTCAACCTTTTCTTTAACTCTTGAAAACTCTGCTCACAAGTGTCTGACCACTGAAACTTAACTGCTTTCTGAGTCAACTTAATTAATCGAGCTGCAAGTGAGGAAAACCCCTCTACAAACCTTCTATAGTAGCCAGCTAACCCCAAGAAACTCCTGATTTCGATTGGCGTTGTCGGCCTAGGCCAGTTCTTGACTACTTCTGTCTTTTGAGGGTCTACTTTTATGCCTTCACTAGATACAACGTGGCCTAAGAATGCCGCTGACTGCAACCAGAACTCACATTTTGAAAATTTTGCATAAAGCTCATTCTTCTTCAAGGTCTGCAAGGATATTCTGAGGTGTTCTGCATGATCTTCCTTGCTCTTAGAGTATACCAAAATATTGTCTATAAACAACGATAATAAAGGTATAAAGGAATGGCTTGAAAACTTTGTTTATGAGGTCCATGAATGCAGCTGGAGCATTTGTCAACCCGAAGGACATTACTAGAAATTCATAGTGCCCGTAGCAAGTTCTAAAGGTTGTTTTAGATATATGTTCTTCTCTGATTCTCAACTGATGGTATCCCGACCTCAAGTCTATTTTTGAAAGTACTTTGCACCCTGAAGTTGATGAAATGAATCATCAATTCTTGGCAGTGGGTACTTGTTCTTAATGGTAACTTTATTCGACTGCCGATAGTCGACACACATTCTGAAAGACCCGTCTTTCTTATTGAAAAACAGGACCAGGGCACCCCACGGTGAAACAGTCGGTCTGATGAAGCCCTTGTCAAGAAGATCTTTCAACTTTTCTCTCAACTCATTAAGTTCTGCTGGAGCCATCCTATAAGGAGGTATAGATATGGGCTGAGTGCCTGGCATGAGATCAATGCCAAAGTATATGATTCTTTCAAGAGGAAGTCCGGGAAGGTCATCTGGGAAAACTTCTAGAAATTCTCTAACAACTGGCACTGACTGAAAAGCTGGTGGTTCTGATTCTGGATTAATGATGTGAGCCAAATAGGCGAGACACCCCTTACCGATCATTCGTTGTGCCTTAAGGTAAGAAATAAAATTACCTACAACCGATGCTGAACTACCCTTCCACTCTAAGACTTCTTCATTTGGAAATTGTAACCTGACTATCTTGGTATGAAAATATAACATGGCATAGCAGGAAGACAACCAATCCATACCCATGATCACATCGAAATCCACCATTTCTAATTCTATGAGATCGGCCTTGGTGTTGCGACCTTGGACTGAAAATATACAACCTTTATAGACTCTCTTGGAACCTGACTATCTTGGCATGACAATATAACATGGCATAGCAGGAAGACAACCAATCCATACCCATGATCACATTGAAATCCACCATTTTTAATTCTATGAGATCGGCCTTGGTGTTGCGACCTTGGACTGAAACTATACAACATTTATAGACTCTCGTGACTTTCACTGACTCGCCAACTGGAGTAGATACTAGGAATGGCTCACTAAGTTGTTTAGGCTCTAACCCGAGGTTAATTGCAAAGTATGGAGTCACATATGAAAACGTTGAACCTTGATCCATTATGGCATAAACATTATGTGAGCATACTAGTATACCTGTAATAACTTCTGCAGATGCCTTTGCACTCTGACGATCGAGTGTAGAAAATAAATGGGGTTGTCCCCCTCCCTGAGTAACTCGATCTGGGCCTCTGTCTTCCCCATGCCCGCTCTGATTATGAGAACCACGAGCCGGAGGTGGTGAACTGCAGTAGCTGAGGAACTAGAAGGACGAGTTGATCCACCACTGAAATTACATCGCAATTTTGGGCAGTTGGTCTTTATATGACCAATGTCTCCACAATGATAGCAACCATGAAACCCGAACTTTCACTGACCTGAATGTTTCCTCTTACATGTTCCACAAAGACCTTGTTGGTGTGAATGTTGCTCAGCATGACTCTGGCTATGTGAGGATGATGTCCTAAAATTCTGATTCTGGCGAGACTGGTTTCCATAACTCTGAGTACGTCTGAAGGAAGACCCACCAACTGACTGATGACTGAACTGAGCTGGTGCTAATGACTCCTTATCAGAGGAATCCCTTCTACCTCCGCTGAATATACCATTAAACCTGCCCGCTATCCGGGTTTTCTTGTTATGCTCTTTTTCTTCTCTCCTTTTATGTCTGTATTTTTCTAAGTGCTTGGCGAATCCTGATACGCTCAATTTACACCTTAAAAGAATGTAAGAGACCGTTGTCAAATATAGTAACCCAACAAGGTTGGGGTCGAATCCCACAGAGAACAATATGAGGGCGTTAGGAATGCTAGAGAATTATCACCTATCGTGCAGTGCCAAACAAATATGATTTTGGGTTTTTGATAATTGTTTATAACTAAATGCGAAAATATAAACTAACCTAGAAAGCAATTAAAATGATCGATGGCAACAAGTATCGATGCTTCGGGTATTACACTCGAGTAACGATCCAATGTATTTCACGATTTTACAAATATGAGCGGGTAATGTTAATTAGCCACGGATAACATTTCTTAATTAGCTTTTCCCAAAGACTAACAAGACTTCCTAATTGAATTATCCCTAACCCAATTAGGAGATTAAGCACTTCCGAGTTTGGCTACAAGTAGTTCAATCCTATCCCTAGGTAGAATCTATAAAATGAGGGTTAAATCCTCAAGTTCTTGTTAATTAATCTTTCCCAACCCCAAATAATCTTTTCCAAAACTAATTCGGAGTTAATGGGCGAGTCCTAGGTTTATCTAATCCCTTTGGAAATATTAAAGAACAAGAATAATTAAAATAACAAACACCCACTTCATAAATATAATAAAATCATTCAATACATAAGCACAACAAGGTATTTAATCCACACTTTAAATATGAATATTTCCATAAAACATATTTTTAAGTGTTGGAAAAATACTACACACTTTGATATACAATACAAAGCAAGGAAATGAAGAAATAAACACAAATGGGTAAAGAAAACTTCACCACAATGTCGAAATCCACAAATCCCAAGTGTGTGTGCAAACCCACAAATCAATACTTGTTATTCTCTACTCAAAATATATTTACAAAGCTCAAAATATATCCCCAATATTATGTTCTTGCCAAAAAGCCCTAGATGTATCAAAAAATGGCTGCTAGGTCGAGTATATATAAAAGTTGAAGTTGGAAAATGTGATTTTACACCTTTGTCCAAATCTGATTCCCGACTACCGCACCTGCGGAAGATTCATCGCAGGTGCGATTCCGCAGGGGCGGAATAGGTCTCGCAGGTGCGGCTTCTGAGTTGTGTCAATTTTCCGCAGGGGCGGATGTTTGGTCGCACCTGCGGTTCCGCAGGTGCGTCAATTCCATCACAGGTGCGAGATTAAGCTGGTTTGAATTCCATCACAATTGCGGACATTTGGTCGTACCTGCGGTTCCGCAGGTGCGTAAACAAACACCGCAGGTGCTAGTCTTGTGTGCATGAGCCAGCTTCGCAGGGGCGACAATTCCTCGCAGGCGCGAGGTCGCTCTTGCGTCCTAGAATCCGCAGGTGCGGAATCACTGAAGCCTTTATGCACATTTTCACCGCTTTTTGTCCAACTTTCAGTCCAATTCAACACCAACCTTCATAGCATCATTTCACTGAAAATTGAGCAATTATACACTAACAACGACCTCAAATTATCATTTAACAATACAAAATCTAATGAAAAAGGCTAAAATGAGTGGTAAAATCACCACTCATCAAATCCCACAACAGAGGAGAAGGTTGTCATCCCTACCACTGCAGCTGATGTCATATCCTTAATGTGGTAAGACAAATCGCCAACAAACCTGCGAATCTTTTCTTTTTCTGTCTGAACCATGTGAGGAGCATGCTTAGCAAACCTTATGAATTACATGTAGTACTCTTGCACACTTTTATTCCTTTGATTGAGCTGTTCGAACTCTGTAGCCTTAGCTTCCCTATCCTCTTCCGGGATAAAGTTAGCCATGAATGCCTCTTCAAATTCTTCCCAAGTAGGCAGACCATCATCTTCATCTCTTTTCTTTTCCCACATCTCAAACCAAGCTCCATCCACATCTCTAAGCTGGTAAGCAGCCAGCTCCACAGCTTCATCATCAAATGCTTTCATCACTCGGAGGACTTTCTTGACACCCTCCAACCACAACATTGGATCTTCATCAACTATAGAACCATGGAACACTGGAGGACTCAACTTAAAAAATTCATCCACCCTTGAGGACTCAAAATTGTTTTGTCTATTTGATTGAGGTGGAATCTCATCTCTTCTCTCGTTCTGGTTGGCCATGAAGGTTTTAAACATCTCCATAGTGTTGTTGACTACATTAAACATCTGACCCATCTCTATAGATATAGTTGTCTGAGTCGAAGCTGCTGTTGGGGGCGGCACTGTATCCTGAGGTACTGGATTATCATGTTCCACCCCTTCTTCCTGTTCAACCCGGGGTACTTGAACCCCCTTTGTGGATTTACCCTTCCTTTTCTGAGTTGAAGCCCTTTTTGTTCTGCCTTGAGCCACAATAGTAGCAATAGTTTCTTGAGCAGCATCCTGAGTGTCGGTGTCAGAGTGCCGAGTACGAGCCATTTCTGCGAGTTTTGGAGGAAGGAATACATTAGATAATTTCTTAGATGTAGGCTCTACTGCACGATCTAAAGTATGGAAAAAAAATGAAACTTTTCCTAAATGCTTGTAGCCTCATGTTTATAAGTATGGCGCATTTTATACCAATAAACAAGACTCTACTAACACGGCTTCATAGACCCCTAGGACTCCCTAAACCTGAGGCTCTGAAACCAAGTTTGTCACGACCCATTTTCTAAACAAGTCGGGACTAGCACCCGATCACTAAACATGACCGAGCGAACCATCTGCGCTTATCAAATATATTATAACTTCATACTTTATATGAAATAAGGCAATACTATAATAAAATACTTTTAATTAATATAAATATCTAAAATAAACTAACTCTAAAACTTTATTCGTAGAAAATAATGAAATACTGATAAGTTATTATAAAAACATTTGAATCTTAACCCACCAACTGTGTCTATGAAGCCTCTACTGATAAACTGATGCACTGCTCAGGACATGAGATTTCCTGGCAAGTTCTCTAAGTAAATAAAGAAATCTCTATGTAAAGATGACTCTAAGAGATACTCCACGAACAAAAGCAGAGCTCACCAATGGCACTGGAAGGGAGGGAAGTCCTAAACCGTAGCCTGTTCGCCTGCAAAACCGGTTCCTACGTTGTACCGCAGACCAACATAGGTTCCCAAAAGAGAATGTAAGTACCATCCATTGTACTCAGTGAGTCTCAACGGCAGGGGACGAAACTTTAATACAATACACATTACGAGCAAAGAATTTAAATGTATAGAAATCATAAAGCTTCTAGGAACAATTCAAAAGAATATTGCATAATAGAAGCTTATGAATATTCTAAAAGAAATTCTCTTTTTTTTTCTAAAAAAGTTACTTCTCTCTATACTTTGGGAGTTTCAACTATCCTGACTTATTTTTGTCTTAGTCACCGTGTGATTGGCACGGGTTCGTTCCCAACCAGATCGAATAGGCCCAATCCACGAGGTGCCACACGCTTCATGGTTCTCAGCGCTCATGTATCATACCTTAGCTTGGCTAAGTGAATTCTCAACAACGAGACCCTCGGCTCGTGTGCTCCCTACTTTGGCACAAGTAGTTTCAAGAAGTCCACGCCTTGGTCAAGACCCTCGGCCAAGACGATGACCCCTTCTCAGAATAAATGATACTCCCATCTTTTCTTTCTAAAACTTCTTCTTGTGACTTTTCAAGTCTAAATCTTTCAAACACACTTATTGTAGAATTCTTAAATGTAAGGTAT
Organism: Nicotiana undulata; assembly: GCA_005239495.1. Lineage (NCBI taxonomy): Eukaryota > Viridiplantae > Streptophyta > Magnoliopsida > Solanales > Solanaceae > Nicotiana > Nicotiana undulata. Next base: position 36,541 of record ML244266.1, read on the forward strand.
GGCATAAGAATTAAATAAACATTCAAGATTATTTCTAAATATTCTTGCTTTTTCATGAATTTTTAACATGAAAATGGCATATAAGAATAACACAAAAATCTGAAAATTTATGCACCTATATCAAAATAATCATCTAAACTTTAGCTAGAAAATAATTCTAAGCTAGTAGGTACTTACTTGCCCCAGTTAAGTACATATAAATTCCTTTGAAAAATTCATCAAACACTTTGTATGCATGCTTTTGTGAGTTAAGCCACTTTAGTAAAAGGTTATATCAACTCACCTCAAAACTTCTCGAGCCAATACGTACGCCCCAGTCCAATTGACACCAGTCAAACAATCGATTCTACAATAACCAGTGCATTTTAATTAATTTTTTTGTGTGTGTGTGTGTTTGTTTTGACTTAATTTGTATGTAATTATACCACAATTAATAATTACCATTATTAAAACTATTAATATTTCTCTAATTGTATATCCGATATATATATATATATATATATATATATATATATATATATATATATTTCACTATAGGCAAGATAAAAATAAAAATAATAGTAATAATTTAGTTCTGTAATTAGCATGTCTTAAAACTTTTATAAATTTGAGGAGTGTTACAACTTGGGTTGCTGATTCCCAAAACCAAGTCCTCTCTTATTGCTACTATGATGTTCCTATAGCCATGACAAAGCATCGGAGGACTTGTTCCATTTACATGTTCTGTCTAGTTCATGCTTGACTTTGCCTAGATCCTCCTTCAAGACTCTTACTTGCTCATCCTTCCTGTACAGCTCATCTTTAAGTTTGCCTATGGTTTCCTCTAAGGTGAGACGTGTGCAGTCAGTTTTGTTTTTACTTGTTCCTAACTTCAGTTTTAGGTTTTCAGATTTTAATTCTAGGGCATTTGCTTCAAGTGTGTGAACCTGGTTCTTCAATGCAATATTCTCGGTTACATTCTCACTAACTCTGAATTCTAGGTTCTTACACTTTGCTTGTAAAATCACGCAATCCTTAGAAAACTGTTCCTTTTCTTTATTTATCTCTTTAGATTCGTCAATGAAATCTAAGAGTAATTAAGAAAGTTTTTCTTAAGACAAAAATTAATTCTACTTACCTCAGATTCTTCATTAGATTCTCCAATTTCCATAAGTTCTTGTTCATCTCCATCTTCATGATCTGAGTCCTCATCTGAACTTTCACCCCAAGCAGCAACCATAGCCTTTGTTGATCCTTTGTTTTTCTTGGGATGAACCTGTTCCTTCTTCCTATTTCTTCATTCAGCTCTTTGCTTCTTCCATTCTATTTCCCATTGAGGACATTTCTTGATCTGATTATCAGTTTTACCACACTTGTAGCAACCCTCATTCGTCTGTTTTTCAGGTTCCATTGGTTTGCTGTAGTTACCATTTCTTGAGGAACCTTTTCCTCTCATTAAGTATTTCTTAAAGTCCTTTGTGATCATATTCATCTCATCCTCCTCTAGATCAGCACCCTCGGTGATTCTAAGTGCCAGGCTTCTCTCCTTCTTAGGTATATCCATCATCATGGTTTGTCTTCTAAGTTCATAAACAGTGAAATTCCAAATTAGCTCATCCAATGTCACGACCCAAATTCCCAACCGTAGGGATCGTGATGACACCTAACATCACACTTGCTAGGCAAGCCAATGCTAGAACTTATTTAATTATTTCAATCAAAGTCTACTCAATTAAGACAAAGCGACTCAAAATTAAACTAAACTTATTAATTCCAATGCATAAATTCACGAATAAGATAATAATTGAATAATTAAACTGAGCCTACCCGAAACTCTCCCGAGCCTTCGGGGATCCAAACCAAATATGCACACAAGTCTAAAAATATCATACAGACTCGCTCGCGCGATCCAATCTTAAAAATAACACCAAAATCTACAGATTTAACCTTAAAACTCAAGATTTCCTCAAAATACTCAAATTTCTAACTTTTCAACCGGATGTCCGAATTACATCAAATCAACTCCGATTCTCATCAAATTTCACAGATAGGACTTAAATATCATAACAAACTTGTTCCGGGCTACGGAACCAAAATACAGGTCTGATATCATCAATGTCACATATTATTTCCTTTCTTTATTTCTTGAATTAACTAGCAGAACAATTTGCTTCAAAAATTGTTTTCTAAGGCTAGGGACCTTGGAATTCAATTCCAGGCATACGCCCAAGTCCCATATTCTACTGCGGACCTCCCGAGATCGTCAAAACACAGATCCGGGTCCATTTACCAAAAATGTTGACCAAAGTCAACTAAAACCAAATTTTAACTCTAGAAATTAATATTTCTCATATTTTCACATAAAGGCTTTCTGATTTCATGCCCGGACTGCGCATGCAAATTGAGGTAATTAAAATTAGTCTTTTTATGGCTAATAAGACTAGAATTAGGTTTAATTTCATAAAAATGACCCCTTGGGTCATCACAATCTCCACCTCTAACACAAACGTTCGTCCTCGAACGACCATAGAAAATTACCTGGATTGGCAAACAAGTGTGGATATTTACCCGACTCAGACTCCCAAGTAGCTGCCTCAACGGGCTGACTTTTCCACTGCACTCGAACTGAAGGATAACTCTTTGACCTCAACTGACAAACTTGCCGGTCTAAAATGGCCAGCGGCTCCTCCTCATAAGTCTAATACTTGTCCTATTGAACAGAACTGAAATCTAAGACGTGGGACAGGTCACCATGATATTTCCGGAGCATAGACACATGGAATACTGTATGAACTGAGGATAATCCTTGAGGTAATGCAAGTCTATAAGCTACCTCCCCCACTCTATCAAGGATCTCAAAAGGCCCGATATACCTGGGGCTCAACTTACCCTTCTTCCCAAATCTCGTAACACCCTTCATGGGTGATACCCGAAGAAACACTCTCTCTCCAACCATGAATGCTACATCTCGATCCTTACGATCGACATAACTCTTTTACCTAAACTGAGCTGCACGAAGTCTCTCCTGAATAATCTTGACCTTATCTGAGACCTCTTGAACTAAGTCTGTACCTAATAACCGAGATTCTCAAGGCTCAAACCATCCAACTGGCGATCTACACTATCTTCCATATAATGCCTCATAAGGAGCCATCTGAATGCTCGATTGGTAACTATTATTATAGGAAAACGCTTCTAACGGCAAGAATTAATCCTAAGAACCTCCAAAGTCAATTACACAAGCGTGGAGCATATCCTCTAAAATCTGAATGGTACGCTCGGACTGCCCGTCTGTTTGAGGATGGAATGTTGTGCTCAATTCAACTCAGGTACCCAACTCACGCTGAACTTCCCTCCAAAGGTGTAAGGTAAACTGCGTACCTAGATCAGAAATGATAGACACGGGCACACCGTGAAGGTGAACAATCTCCCGAATATATATTTCAGCCAACCGCTCTGAAGTATAAGTACTTGCCACTAGAATGAAATGTGCTGATTTAGTCAGCATATCCACAATAACCCAAATTGGGTCAAATTTTCTCTGAATTTATAGGAGTCCAACAATGAAGTCCACAATGATACACTCCCACTTTCACTCAGGAATCTCTATCTGCTGAAGCAAACAACCGGGTCGCTGATGCTCATATTTCACCCATTGGCAATTCAAACAACGATCCACATAAGCAACAATGTCCTTTTTATCCTTCTCCCCCAATAATGATGCCTTAAGTCCTGGTACATTTTTGCTGCACCTGGGTGAATAGAATACTTAGAACTGTGAGCTTCCTCAAGAATCAACTCACGAATGCCATCAACATTAGGTACACATATACGGCCTTGCATCCTCAAGGCACCGTCATCTCCAACTGTAACTTTCTTGGCACCACCGTGCCGAACTATGTCCCTAGGAACCATCAAATATGTGTCATCATCCTACCGCTCTCTGATACACTCAATTAAAGAATACCGAGCAGCTGTACAAGCTAAAACACTGTCGGGCGAAATACCCAACCTCACAAACTTATAAGCCAATGTCTGAATATCTGAAGCAAACGGTCTCTCCCCACCTGGAATAAATGCAAGGCTGCCTATATTCACCGACTTCCTACTCAGAGCATCGGCCACCACATTGGCCTTCCCGGGATAATATAATATAGTGACATCATAATCCTTCAATAACTCCAACCATCTCCGTTGTCTCAAATTTAGATCCTTTTACTTGAACAAGTACTGGAGACTACGATGATCTGTGAAAACCTCACACGGCACACCATAGAGGTAGTGCCTCCAAATATTCAATGCATGAACAATGGCTGCCAATTCTAAGTCATGAACATGATAATTCTTCTCATGAACTTTCAACTGACGAAACGCATATGCAATCACCCTGCCATCCTGCATCAATACCAACTCGGGAAGCATCACAATAAACAGCGAAAGAACCTGAATGTGATGGTAACACCAACAACGGTGCTGAAGTCAAGGCTATCTTGAGCTTATGAAAGCTCGCCTCGCACTCGTCCGACCATTTGAATAGAAAACCTATATGAGTCAATTTGGTTATTGGGGCTGCTATAGACGAAAATCCCTCCACAAAACGACAGTAATAGCCTGCCAAACCTAAGAAACTTCTTATTTATGTGGCTGTGGTGGGTTGGGCCAGTTCTTGACTGCGTCTATCTTCTTAGGATCTATCCAGATGCCTTCTGCTGATACAATATGACCCAAGAAAGCTACTGAATCCAACCTGAACTCACATTTTGAAAACTTGGCATACAATCGATTATCCCTCAAAGCCTGGAGTGCTATACGGAGGTAGTGTTCATGCTCCTCTCAGCTGCGGGAGTATATCAGAATATCATCAAAGAACACAATTACAAAGAATCCAGATGAGGCTTGAAAACCTTATTCACCAAGTCCATAAAGGTTGTTGGAGCATTAGTCAACCCAAAAGACATCACCAGAAACTTATAGTGCCCATACCTCGTCCGAAAGGCTGTCTTAGGAACATTGGACACCCTAATCTTCAGCTGATGGTAACCAGATCTCAAATCAATTTTTCAAACCACACTGGCACCCTGAAGTTGATCAAACAAGTCATCAATCCTCGGAAATGGATATTTATTCTTGATAGTAACTTTATTCAACTGCCGGTAGTCTATACACATCCTCATCGACCCATCCTTCTTTTTCACAAACAAAATCGGCGCACCCCAAGGCGAGACACAAGGTCTAATAAAACCCTTATAAAGAAAGTCTCTCAACTGCTCTTTCAATTCTTTCAATTCTAATGGGGCAATCCGATATGGAGGAATGGAAATGGGTTGAGTGCCCGGAGCCACATCAATACAAAAATCAATATCCCTATCGGGTGGCATCCCCGACAGGTCTGCAGGAAACACCTCGGGAAACTCACGAACAATAGGCACCGAATTTATAGAAGGAACCTCAGCCTCAGAGTCACTAATATGAGCTAAATAGCCGAAACACCCCTTTTCAACCATACGACGAGCCTTGGCGTAAGAAATCACTTTGCTGGGAGAATGACCATGAGTCCTTTTCCACTCTAATCGAGGCAATATTGACAAGGCTAAAGTAATTGTCTTGGCGTGACAGTACAAAATGGCGTAATACGATGACAACCAATCCATGCCCAATATAACATCAAAATCGACCATGTCAAGAAGAAAAACGTCTACACTAGTTTCAAGACCCTCAATGACTACTACGCACAAACAATACACACGATCTACCATAATAGCATCCCCCACCGGTGTAGACACTTAAACAAGAACACTTAAGGAATCACGGGGCACAATCAAATACGAGGCAAAATAGGATGAAACATAAGAATAAGTAGACCCCGGATCAAACAAAACTGAAGAACTTCTATCACAAACTGAGATGATACCTGTAATAACAACGTCGGAGGACTCTGCCTCAGGCTTGGCTGGAAATGCATATAATTGGGGCTACCCCCCTCCCCCCCCCCCC
>ML244266.1:42579-64722 GCA_005239495.1 Nicotiana undulata
CCTCGGAGGGCCCTGCCTCCGGGTTGGCTGGAAATTCATATAATTGGGGGTCCCCCCCCCCCCCCCCCCCCTAAACTACGTCTCTACGAGGACCTCTGATAGGTAGACCTCCACCTCTAGCGGGCTGGCCCCTACCTCTAGCAACCTGACCTCCACCTTTCACAACCTGATCCCTACCTAGGGCAACCTGAAATCTACCCCTGGCTGGCTGGGCAGGTGGTACTGGAGCTAGTGCTGGAACTATAGCACGAGAACCCTGATACTGAAGCTGATTACCTGCATATTTCGGACAAGTTCTCCGAACATGCCCATATTCACCACACTCAAAACATCCCTCCTGAAATGAAGATTGACTCTGACGAACCGACTGACCTCGATAATAACTCCGCAGAGGAGGTGCTCTAATAGGAGCTGAATGGACACTGTAGACTGGCTGAGCAAAAGGAGACGTATAATAACCACGACTACCTGAAGTACCATGTGAAACCTGAAGTGCTGAGTGAAATGGTTTGGAAGACTGGCCTCTGCTAAATGAAATCCCGTCTCCAGATGAGGCACCACTGAATCCATCGGAATGGTGAGGTCTCTTGTCTTACCCTTGACCTCCCATCCCGAGAACCGACTCAACCCTCCTGGCTACATTAGCCACATCCTGAAAAGAAATCTCGGTCCCTGTCTCCTTATCCATTTGCAACCTGATGGGCTGAGCAAGGCCCTCAATAAACCGTTTGACCCTCTCTCTGTGTGGGCAACAAAAGAGCAGCATGCCTAGCCAAATCCACAAAACGACTCTCATATTGGGTGACAGTAATGCTGCCCTGCTGAAGTCGCTCTAAATGACGACGTTTCTCTTCTCGAGTAGTAACAGGCAAGAACTTCTCCAAAAAGAGATGAGAAAATTGATCCAAAGTCAAAGCAGGCGACCCAACTGGTCTAGTCAACAAGTAATCCCTCAGAAGAAAAGCAGCAAAATCGACCCCATTGGTCTCTAAAATACCTATATTACACAGAACCTCCTTACAGCTATCCAAATATTCCCGAGGATCTTCTGAAGTCTCACCACCAAAATGAACAGGAAATAACTTAATGAATATGTCCAACCTCTACAAAGAATCGGTGGACATAGTCGCCCCGTCAACAGGCGACACTGCGGCAACTGGATGAATTACCCCAACCGGATTAGCCTCTAGGGTCTGAACCTGAGGAGTGGTCTGATTAGGAGAATGAGTAACAGGAGTCTGAATCCCTTCTCCAGCCTGAGATGTGGTTGTTGCCACGGGGAATGTGCTAGTCTGGGCTACACTCTCCATGATGCCCACTAACCAAACCAAGGCATCCTGAAGCACTGGGGTGGCAATAAACCCCTCTGGGACCTGAGCTAGTACCGCTGGAACGGTCTGAGCTGGAACCCCCTAATGAATCTCAACCTGGGGCTCCGCAGCTTGGGATGCTATCTAAGAAATGGGTTGTGTCATGCCCCTACCTCGGCCTCTGCCCCTGGTCGGAGCTACTGCTGCTGTTGCTACTGCTACTAGAAGACAGGATGATTGGTCAGCGAAAGAGGAAGCACGGGTTCTCGCCATCTGCGAGAGAATAGAAGAGTCAAAATCAGTGAGATAACAAGAATCGCACGATAGAATAAAAATAAAAATGGAGTTGTTTCCTATCTGAATAGCCTCTGAGATATAAGTACAGATGTCTTCATACCGATCCTTCAGACTCTTTTAAGCTTGTTCGTGAATTGTGAGAACTACGCAACCTAGAGCTCTGATACCAACTTGTCACGACCCAAATTCCCAACCATAGGGATTGTGATGGCGCCTAACACCACACTTTCTAGGCAAGCTAATGTTAGAACTTATTTAATTAATTTTCATCAAAGTCTACTCAATTATAACAAAGCAACTCAAAATTAAACTAAACTTATTAATTCCAATGCATAAATTCACGAATAAGATAATAATAGAATAATTAAACCGAGCCACTAACTAAATATATAACTATAAGACTAACCCCAGGGTTTGGTGTCACAATTCACGAACCACTAAGGATACTACAAATAATGGGCTAAAAGAATTAATATATTTGTTTCGAATATAATAAAACAGTGTCTATAAAGCTAGTTGAAGACTCCAGGAATCTGTGGACGCCAGCAGATCTACCTCGTGTCTTCGAATGATGAATGCGGGCTACTAAGATCTCCTAACGCTGGCCAGTACCTGGATCTTCACAAAAGAGTGCAAAGTGTAGTATCAGTACAACCGACAACATGTACTAAGTAAGTGTCGAGCCTAACCTCGACGAAGTAGTGACGAGGCTAAGGCGGGGCAACGTAACATAACCTGTAATAATATATATAACAAAGCAAGAAAATAATTCTAACCAAAACAAGAACAATGAACTGCAGCAATAAATATAATAACTCAGTTTCCTTTTTCAGGCCTCGGCTATAACCAAATTCTCACATAAATTTCCAAAAGTTTCCAAAATCTTAACTTTAAAAATAGAAGTAGGTGTAAAATACGTAAATTAGCAGAGTAAAGCAGTAATTTTTCAAATCTTTACTTTTTCTTGAAACAACTCAGTAAAACATAGGTGTCCTCCCTTATTGCTCTTTGTTGCGGCGTGCAATCCGCTCCCACCTGTCCACCCTTATTACACCTCCCTATATATATCACCCTTATTACACCTGTTGCGGTGTGCAACCCGATCCCACATGTCCACCCTTATTACTCTTTGTTGTGGCATGCAACCCGCTCCCACCAGACATATCATATCAGTTTCTTTATTTATGAAAACTTTCACAGTTCAGGCCAAGCCTTTCACAACATTTTTGTCTCAACAATTGTAAACATGAATTGATATAACTCATAAACTTCATCAAATATCATTTCATAATGAAACCAACCAGAACATATATGAATATCGTAACACTGTCATTCATCTCAATCTGTATGTATCATAACAAAACCAAGGGTACAACCAACGCTTCTAACATACTTGAAACAATACTTGACAGTAATTTAATGAAACAAAATAGCCATGTAAGCCTCAATGATCATAAAACAATTAGGCCAGGAAGCAAATAATTGGATACGGGGAAGAGATCATATTAAACAGACAATTTGGTAGTGTATAGGTACTCATCACGTCACCTATATACCCCACACAAGAAATTTCACATAACAATCAGGTTGGGATCCCTATTCCCTCAAGTCAAGGTTAAACCAATCACTAACCTCGATCTCACAAGCAATTCACTGCTCTAGCACTGCCTTTCCTTTAGAATTTGCTTCTCATCTGCTCGAATCTAATCACAATTGGCTCAATGTCATCAATCATAGGCTAAAGGAATCAACTTTATTCAAAATCTATGGCTTTCCTATGTTTTCTTACAAAAATAAAAAAATAGACCCCAGACCCGCTTGGTCTAAACTCGAAGTTCGGACCAAAACCCGTTTACCCAATCTTCCCCGAGCCAGGATATGCAATTGGAATTGGAATCCGACCTCAATTCGAGGTCTAAATCCCCAAATTTTGAAATTCCTAAGTCCTACACAAAAAACCAATTTTTACCATGAAGACTCTAGAATTTTGGTCGTAATCTTGTTAAAAGTTGTTAAGAATTGAATAGAATTCGTAGGAGATCACTTACTAATGGTTTGAAGAAGTTTGGTTCTTTGCAAAATCGCCTATGGAGGTTTAGGATTTGAGAGAATTGAAAAAGAAGTGAAAAACCCAGCCAAAAATCTGATATAACAGGTTGCGGGTCTCACATTTGCAAACAGGAGTTCCCATTTGCGAACCCTGTGATTTCTGAGGTTTATCGCAAATGCAATAAAAATGTCGCATTTGCGACATGGGAAAATTTCGCAATTGCGACCCAAAATCTCGCATTTGCGAGATCTGGGGCTGGCCCAAGACTTCACAAATGCGAAGCCTGATCTCGCAAATGCGAGATCAGAGGTCCGCAACACCAGATTAAAGTTGTTGGGAAATTTTTCTAAGTTTAGACACTCCGTAGCCTACCCAAAACTCTCCCGAGCCCTCGGGGCTCTAAATCAAACATGCACGCAAGTTTAAAAATAACATACGGACTTGCTTGTGCAATCAAATCATCAAAATAACATCAAAATCTACATATTTATCCTCAAAACTCAAGATTTCCTCAAGAACACTCAAATTTCTAACTTTTCAACCGGATGTCCGAATTACATCAAATCAACTCCGATTCTCATCAAATTCCACAGATAGGACTTAAATATCATAACAAACTTGTTATAGACTCCGGAACCAAAATATGGACCCGATATCATCAATTTCACATATTATTTCCTTTCTTTATTTCTTGAATTAAACAGTAGAACAATTTTCTTCAAAAATTATTTTCTAAAGCTAGGGACCTCGAAATTCAATTCTGGGCATACGCCCAAGTCCCATATTTTACTGCGGACCTCTCGGGATCGTCGAAACACAGATCCGGGTCCGTATACCAAAAATGTTGACCAAAGTCAACTAAAACCAAATTTTAACTCTAGAAATTACTATTTCTCATATTTTCACCTAAAAGCTTTCAAGTTTCACGCTCGGAATATGCATGCAAATCGAGGTAACTAAAATTAGTGTTTTTATGGCTAATAAGCCTAGAATTATGTCTAATTTCATAATAATGATCCCATGGGTCATCACATCCAACTTAAGAGTTGCAATGTTCGTTGATTCCTGAATAGATGTAATGTTTCTTTCCCAAGAGACTGGCAGAACCCTTGTCAGAATTTTCTTAACCTTGTATTCTTAAAGAATGATATTTCCAAGAGACTTGAGTTCATTTGTCAGTGTAGTGAACCTTGTATATATCTCCTGGATGGTTTCTCCTTCCTTCATGGTGAAATTCTCATATTGAGAATACAGTAGAGTTCCTTTAGACCTCTTCACTTGAGGTGTTCCTTCATGAGCCACTTGAAAAGTGCCCCAAATTTTCTTAGCATTAGTACAACTTTGAATTATGTTGTACTCGGCTGGACCAAGTCCACATACAAGCCATTTTTTGGGCTTGGCATTCTTCTCCCATTTTATCAAGTCCTCAGCAGTACAACCAGCTTTTGTTTGTGGTACATCTACTACTTCAGCATTCTTCTTCATGGTATCCATGGGACCATCAATGATTATGTCCCATAGCTCATAATCTTCACCAATGATATGATCTCTTATTATGTTCTTCCACCAGGAGTAGTACTGGTCATTGAAGAGTGGTGGCCTAGCAGTTGAATGTCATTCACACTCATCTTGATCTTCTCGTTAAGCGTTAACCTCTTCAAGGATAACCCCAGTTGATACCAATTGATGTTCTATACTTCAATACCATACAAGAGAGGGGGGTGATTTGTGTGGTGTCCAATTTTTCGTGTACACAGATTATAAAAGGACATGGTTCTTCTATATGTTCCCAATACTACTGTTGCGGAATAATAAGTACAAAAATTAAAGAATACAAGGATTTATACGTGGAAAAAACCTTGCTCAAAAGGTAAAAAAACCATGACTTACTTCCTAGTAGGATTTTTCCCAAAACTCTTCACTATATCTGTGAGCCAAAAACTGCATTTACAAAAACTCTTTTGTAAACCTAGGACTAACTCTAATCCTTTGTAGAAAACAACCTCTAACTATTTGTGACAACTTCAAGTTAACTCTAACTTGAATACACAAAGTACCTATTACAAATGCTTCTAGATAAAGTTGAAAGGTACAATATTAAACCACCTACTATAATTGAACTAGACTAAAAGACAGACACTTGGAACCGGTTCTTCTAGTTGGTTCAAGTAGCTTCAGGTTTGTACACTTAAATCTTACACGAACTGCTTGCAAAATGGCCTTACTATTTTGCTCTCAATTCACGTTTAACTTATGCTGTTGTGCGTACCTGTAAAGAATTCTCATGAAATATATAGGGTTAGTACATAAAGAATTAACTTGAGTTCTAGTCAATCTCAACTCCTAAATCCCTCCATATCTTGGATAATATTCTCTTAGAATCAGGAGTCCTTCTTCTTATCATTTATGCAATCTTTTCGATCAGGAGATATCCATTCTGCAACTCACATGTCTTAACTTCGCCTTTGTCTATGTCTACCAATGATGGACCTGGTTTATTTCTGAGTTCCTTTGTCAATGTTCAAAACCATTCTTTTTTCTTGGGCCAACAGTTGTTGACGCTCTATCCAATGTAAAAGTGATAAATTGGATAAGTTTTTACACAGGGAATCAAAAATCAAAGGTAACATAATTTGTTGAAATCAATCGGAGTGAAAATAAGGGATAAGAACCTTGAGTTAATTTCCATTAGAAAAATAATAGACTAATTAAGAAAGGGAAAAATAAGTTGAAACGGGAAATGTCCTTTGCACATTGTCCAAGTTAAGGCACATTAGCTTAGAGCGTTTACCCCATATACTCGGACGATAGAAACAATGTTTACATTATCAACGTAATTACATATATTATAGTAGTCTTATTTTCAAGGTCTAATTTCATTTATTCATGGACAATTATCTATAATTGCATTATAGATGACTTGATAGTAACGACTCGACTGGTTATTTTGAGCAATTGCGGCCGGCTCGGCTGTTTGAGGTCATGAGTAGCTTCACACTGACTTGCGTTCATAATTGGTTTAGTTTTTTTGAGAGGTTCGGAAAGGAGTTTTTAGTAGTGAGTCTCATTTGAGAAGCTCGAAGTTGAAAGAATTAACAAAGGTTTGACTTTGGAGTATTTGATATCGGATAAGTGTTTCGACAGTTTCGGTAGGTGCGGATCGTGATTTTAGGCTTGGTTGTATGTCCGAATTTTTTTTGGATGTCCCTAAAAGATTTCGGCATCATTTGGCGAAAGTTGGCAATTTAAAGGTTTAGAATTTTCCTAAGTTTGACCATGGTTTGACTTTAAGGTTATGGGGTCCGCATTTGTTTTCAAAACTTTGAATAGGTTTGTTTAGTCATTTGGAACTTGTGTGCAAAATTTGGTGTCATTTGGAGTTGATCTAATATGGTTTGGATGCTCGGTTACGATTCTAGAAGTTCTTGAAGTTCATTGTGATTTTCATGTGTTTTGGCGTCCAATACGTAATTCTAGAGGTTATTTTGATGTTTTGATCGCTCGAGCGAGTTTGTGTTATATTTTTGGACTTGCGAGGATGTTTGGTTTAGATCCCCGAGGTATCGGATGAGTTTTGTACGTGTTTCGGAGTGTTGGAAGAAGGATCATCTTTGCTGGTATCTCTGTTCTCGCATTTGCGAGGTTTTCATTACATTTGCAAGATCATTCTCGCTTTTGCAACGATGGGTTGAGTCAGGGGAGTTCACATTTGTGAACTATTTTATGGCATTTGCGATTAGGCAGCTCCGCATTTGCGACACAAACAGTCGCTTTTGCGAAAACTCTAAGCTCGCATTTACGAGTCTAGTGTCGCATTTGCGACTTTTACAGAGCTGGTCAGCCTTAGCTTTTGCGATACCTTTGTCACATTTGCGATTCGAATGTCGCAAATGCGACATCTGAAGTTGATATTAAGACTTCCATTTTGGGACTTAGCTTCATTTTATCATATTTTGAACCCTAGCCTCGATGGGAGGCAATTTTGTGGAAGGATTTTCATACCAAATCATTGGGTAAGTACCTCTAATCAATTTTCAATTCTAACGGAGGAGACTGAAATCAACAATGTGTATTTTGTGATTATACATTATATTTAACATCAAATTCATGAGAATTTTTGGGGGAAATTGTAAAATCTTTCAAAAAGAAAAATGATGATTTGTAGGACGAATTGAGGTCGAAAATTGATAATTTTGGTATGGTGGAACTCGTATTGGAATGGGAGTTCGAATTTTGTAAATTTTATCGAATTCCGAGGTGCGAGCCCGGAGGGGGGGGGAGTTGACTTTTTTTGACTCTTTGCAAATTGTATAAGGATCATAGCTTTGTTAATTGAAATTGTTTTCTCTTGCATTGTTTAATGTATTTAACTCGTCTTTGGCTAGATTGAGCCGAGCGAATTGAGGTAAGTGTCTTGCCTAACTTTGTGTGGGGGAAACTTCCCTTTAGGAATTAAGTAAATTGTGCTATCTTGTTATATGAAAGTCGTGTACGCAAGGTGACGAGTGGGTACACGGTCAATATATGGTATTTGACCGGTTGTTTTCTAGTATCATTCCATGACTTTAATAGAATTGTCATAATATGTGATATCTCATTGTTATCCTACTCTTAGGTTCCCTATTTGACGCTGTTAGCACCTACTGTGCTTCCTACTCGTTAACTAGCCCTTATATGCATTAGTTAAGGTTATTGCCTTCCTTGTTGACTTGTTACCTCTTAATTGTTAAGTTTCTTCTATGACCTTGTTCTTATCTGCTACGTGTCCTAAATGTTGCGATTAAATACATAGTTATTGCGTATTGTACATGTCCTGTGATTTTTGTAAAGTTTGTTGTATTCCTTCGAGTTTTACATAGTTCCTTTGTTGTCGTGTACTGATACCCTTGATTGTTGAAATTCTTGTAAATGGAGTTATTGAATTGTTGTTGTTGATTTAAATTATTGTACGAGGGATCAGGTTGCACGCTGCAACTGGTGAAATAAGGGAGGTGGTGAAATATGGGAGGATATTTCTACTGTGATACTGTTATTGTATGGTGGGATTGTGTTGCACTCCACAACAAGTTAAATAATGGTGGACTGTTATAGTGAAATAAGGGTGATTATGATATTGATATTATATTGTGGGATCGGGTTGCGTGCCGCAATATATTTTGTTTATTGTAATGATATTGATATTACTGTGGGATCGGGTTGCACGCCGCAACACGTGAAATAAGGGTGAATTGATATGGAGGAATAAGGGTGAATTTTGATATTGATATTACATGGTGGGATCGGGTTGCACGCCGCAACATATTTTGTGTTTTGTATTCCATGTAATTGTCACGACCCCAAAACTACACCGGCCGTGATAGAGCCTATCGCGATACTAGGCCAACCAATTCAATACCTAAAACATAAAGAATCCTTTCATTTATATCATTTCTAAACCGATAATTCATAAAAGTTCATTTAAGCAATTTTAAACAGACTAAGATATATTGAATAATAGATACAACCCAAAATCCCGGAGTCACTAGTCATGAGCATTTAAAGACAATACAAGTTTGGAAAATAAACAAAAAAATAGTAAGGAGAAGGGCAAGGTTGCGGACACGTGCAGCTATCTCCGTGAGTCCCTGGGGATAGGTAAACAGCTCACTCTGCCCTAGCACCTGAATCTGCACACAAGTTGCAGGGAGTAATGTGAGTACGCCAACGCAGTAAGTAATAAAAGTAAATAAAGTCTGAGAAATACGAAATACATAAAAATACATCATAAATCCACAACAAGTACCTTCCTTCTTTCAAAATCGTAGATATGTCAAATCATAATGCTTAAAAGCCGATTTCAGTGAAAATCATTTGAAAATCTAATTTCCAACAGTTTCAATAAAATGTCCAAGAAGTTTACTATAAATATGATATAAATCATAAGTAAACTCTCACGAAAAAACATGAATAATAAACCGCCCCTCGGGCATAACATCACTCAGAATTAATCACTCAGCATGCCTCACAATCACTCATAATCAGCCCCCTAGGCAACCTCAAAGCCACGCATGCCTTCCAATCACTCGTCACTCGGCTCTCGCACTAAGTAGGTGCCCGCGCTCACTAAGGGGTATACAAACTCCGGAGGGGCTCCTACAGCCCAAGCGCTATAACAAGCCATCTCGTGGCATCATCACTCAGGCTCTCGGCCTCTATCATATCATAAGATAGTGTAACATGCTGCGGCGTGCAGACCGATCCCATAAGATCCTCACAACATAGGCCCTCGGCTTCACTCAGTCAGAAACCTCTCAAAAAGCCACTCGGGTTATCAGTAAAACGGGGTACTCGACCCAAACTTATCATTTTATGCATCAAAATAGCGTAAATGAGACTGAGTATCGAAATTTGTTAAACATAATACGACTGAGTGTAAATCATAAGTTCACACAGTGAGGAATAGCAGTAAAAAGCACCCAAGGGGTCCAAACACTTGGCACGAGGCCCAAATACGGCATTCCGCCCAAAACATAGTAATAATCTTTGAAACATGAAATATCATATGATTTATAATTAAATACGCAACTATAGTTGCTACGGGACAGACCAAGTCACAATCCCCAATAGTGCACGCCACACACTCGTCACCTAGCATGTGCGCCACTGCAAAATAGTGATACCATGTAAAATTCGGGGTTTCATACCCTCAGGACAAGATTTACAATCATTACTTACCTCAAGCCGGATGAAAATCTACTCTGTGATGCCCTTACCACTCGTTTCAGACTCAAATTGCCCAGAATCTATTCAAAAACAGATTCATATCATCAAAATACTCTAAATGAATAAAGCTCACTCGAAAATAACTAAATTACATCACAAATCCCGAAATTGGCCAAACCCGACCCCCGAGCCCATGTCTTGGAATTCGATAAAAATTACAAAACTAGAATCCTTATTCACTCACGAGTCTACCCATATCAAATTCATCGAAATCCGACATCAAATGGCCATTCAAATCCCTAAAACAATTTTCTCAAGTTTTCTTCTATTTTCTCCCAATTTCCACCTAAAATCATAAATTAAATGATGAAATTAAAGGCATAATCATGGATTTTGACTAAAATTATATAGAAATCACTTACCCCATTCCATATGGTGAAAATCGCCTAAAACATCGCTTCAATCCGAGCTTCATAGCTCAAAATATGTTTAAAATGGCCAAAACCTTGATATATAGCTTCTGCCCAGGTCATTACTCATAGCAAACACGGAAAATGCTCCGCGATCGCGAAGCACAGCTTTTCTCAGCCCAAAATTTGCCCTTCACGATCCCGAAAAATGCTTCGCAATCGCGAAGAAAAAATGCCCAGCTCTTCCAGTCAGCCTCTAGTATAATGGTCATAATCTTTCGTACAAATCTCCAAATTGAAAATGGTTTGACTTTTTGAAAACTAGACACCAAGGGATACAACTATTATGCTTTTATCAATTCCCAATTCCTTATGGAGTACGAGATATAAGCCACCAATGTAAGCCCTATGCAACACAATGTGATTTCCAAACTCTTCCCAAACAGGCTGTAGTGTATCAACCATAACTATTTTAAAACAACTCCAAATTCAAAATGGTTTAATTTTCTGAAAACTAGACGCAAATATATACAACTTTCATTTTGGATCATCTCTAAATTCTTTATAGATTGCAAGATACAAGCTTCCAAAGTCGGGTCAGTGCAGCAGCAAATTTCCTCTATGCGATCGTGACTAGCCTTCCACGATAGCGATTCACTGGCCATTTTCTCTCATTTTACTCATCGCGATCTCATCTAATTTCCCGTGATCGCGTAGAACACTGCTGTAGCAAAAAATCAACAGCTAAAAAAGGCCTAGAAATAGTCCGTAACTCACCCGAGCCCCTCGGGACCCCGACCAATCATACCAACACATCTCATGACATCATATAAACTTAGTCGAGCCTTCGAGTCACTCAAAACAACATCAAAATACCAAATTAACCCTGAATTCAAGCCTAAGGATTTCTAAACTTCCAAAATTCGCCAACGATGCCGAAACCTACCAAACCACGTCCGAATAACCTGAAATTTTGCACACACGTCACAAATGACACTACGAACCTATTCCAACTTCTGAAATTCCATTCCGACCCCGATATCACATTTTCCACTGCCGCCCGGAAATCGCCAAATTTCCATTTTCACCAATTCAAGCCTAATTCTACTATGGACCTCCAAATTACATTCCAAACACACACCTAAGTCCAAAATCACCTAATGAAGCTATCTGAACCATAGAAACCATAATCCTAGACGGATTACTCAATAGTCAAAATTTGGTCAAACCTTTCATATTTAAAGCTCCTAGTTGAATATCATTTCCCCATATCAATCCCGAATAACCTGAAAACCAAATCGATGACTCACATAAGTCATAATACATCATACGGGGATACCCATGCCCGCAAACCACCGAGTGAAGTGCAAATGCTCAAAATGACTGGTCGGGTCGTTACATCCTCCCCCACTTAAACTTACGTTCGTCCTCGAATGTGCCTAGAGTTGTTCCAAAAAACATTAAAATCGTCGTGAAATCTTACCATGCACATACTCGGGGTTGATCCCACATCACCCTATCCCATGTAGGTCTGATAACACAACATAACTGAAATTTCTTCATCCACCTAGCCCATAAGCCTTAGAATCCAATTTCTACATCCAACATTTTCTATATGATCGCATCTACATACTGTGTAAGTCTGAACAGGCTGTACCCAACCAGAGCCATAAGTCAAGATGAAATCACATGATATCCCACATAACTCAAACACTCGTAGCGATAATTTATGATCATAGTGGCTGCTCAAAACAACCCAATTCCGGTAATAAACCTATTATCAAATAGAGACAAGTTCAAACACCTTCATATACTGACAATGATGAAAGAAACACGCAGGAACCCATAACCGTTCGTTGCATCAACAAGTGGTGGAATTTCCTCTCCTTCGATAGGAACTATAGCAAAATTTCTATGCCGATCAAGATCAATATCCTCCCAAACATACCGCAATCAAATCCGATAGCACCCATTCTAGGTCTGATGACCTCATTGTTTCCATCACAACCACTTTAGTGACATGCCACATCAATACAATCTAAAGCCACAACCCGTGCAATCTGTGCACCAATATGCAACACGCCAAGTGTACCCAAACACAGAAAATTACTCAAGCAAGAGAACCGCCCTGCAAGCTCAACAAATACCGCCAGAACGAGATGCTAACAACCCATCTCGCACCGTAGAACCATAACACACGAAATCTAACATAAGGTCATATCCCAACATGAAAAACAACAACAACAACAACTAACCCAGTTTGATCCCAACATGACTTCACTGCAATGCGCGGCCCCATCCAAACATTGTTCTTTATGAAATACCTCAAGTCGCAATGCTCAAAATCAATCACCACACAAAATTCGACATCCAGTACTCAAAGTGCATTATCAGAACCACGGAGAAACAGACAGTATGATGCCTCACGAAACTTGAAGGAACATAACCAATACACCTCAATCATGCAATACCCAATTACTCATCTCACTCAAATTCCATTATAAGACCACAATAGAACCGCACCATGTGTGCCTAAAACCAACAGATCATAACTCCTTGTAGCATGGAAGAGTAAATCAGAACTCATTCCAGAACACAAATAATCCTAACAACGATTGAATGGCACGTCCCTTAACAATAGCACTACGGAGCCAACCAATCCGACTCGGTGCAAAGCACCTATCCCAATTGGGCCTGCTAATGAACCCCAAATCGATCTGGTCATCCACAATGGACAACTAACCTTCCGAAGGTTCACAATGACTGAATCACAACACACACTTACCTCTGTCTAACCTTGTCTATGTCTCCACAACCCACAACTATGAAATTATCTACTGACTAGAGTTCCTAGTCTCCAAATCCATAGAGCACACGAATCACCATATTCGATCTCAACTCCACCGGCTAAATGTCTAATACTTCTCCAATACACGACCCTAACCCATGGGATACCCATTATAATTCCGTATGTGTTACACGGAAAAATCTGAATGTCCGCAGCCGACCAGCAAGGGGAGTATCGCCGCACCAATGAAGTATCTATAACTCGAAATCATCACCCTTCTGAAATGTATACCCTCACCAAGCCATAAAAGTTAGTAATATCACTTAACTAGTCATCTGAAATTGTCCATGCTGCCTAAGAATTTTTGACCCTCCTTTCAGAACTGAACTGTGACCTTACATGTACAAATCTCACTCCCACACAACATGTCGCATATACCATGACATCCTATAATAATTGAGAGAACTTTATAATTCACTCTGAGTCACAAGCAACTACGTGCTCATCTAGCCAAGAAGTTTACATTTGATCTCATCTACGAGAAAATCACTATACATCCCATGCCCCTCACGACAGTAGAAAATACACATCTCAATCCGTTGTAGAAACCACCAAGAACTCTCTGAAATCCATTTGCACCTAACCAACCCTCCAGGACTGAATCCCTCTAACTCAACCAAGCTAAGCAGGCCGCCAAAACCCAAGAGCATTGCCACGAATCACATGTAGAACCTTACCACATCATAAGCACCCAAAGAACCTTTCTTACTCATTACCATGCCGATCCAACCTACTACCAAGCTGTCATATATCTCCGAGTTCCTTCTGAGTTACCTTCAAATTGATTCTTCCCCTTGCCATAATACCAAAATCCTCAACAAAAACTCACCACGCAAGACCTTAGAACAAAACCACACCGCCCTAAGGCTCATAAGCCGCTGATTATTCTCCTAAGCACCCCAAAAGTACCATAAGTCACACATTTACCCTAAAGAGACTTTCTATGGAATTAAGATATTCTTTCCCTTTCCTGATACCGAAATGTAGAATGCATAATAATGTAGAAATGCCACAAGGCTTGACACCCTCCAACGTGAATCTCAACTTCTATCTAAATACACATCCTGAAGATTCCCAATTGTTACACATAAATCTTGAATTCATCAAAACCATTCTGGAGAGTCATTTACTCTACTCAAATCCATTAAACCGGCCAAATGAATCGAACGAACTGTGCCCCTTTAGCACACCAACACCCCAAGAAGTAACCCACACCCCTGAGTAACCAAGCAAGTTCCTACTCCATGCACACTAGTTCCCTTACAAATAACATCGCAGTCATTCAATAAGACCCATATCACCATAGATTATAACACGACCTGTATCCAAAAATCTCCATTACTCGATTCATTCTCAAACTCCACCTTTGTAGGTCATAACTGATTCACCAGTATACCTCGAACTGGAACCAATACAACACATAACCGCGCAATCTACTTATCATTAGCAGACTCCCCCACTTGACTCAAAGCCATAGATCAAAACAACAATACTCACAATTCCCATAAGCTCCCACTGCCACAACACCGCCGTGAGATTCAACTAAATCCTTCATAAGCTCGTATAACACAAACCATCTAATATCTCAAATCATCTGCAAATCTAGCATTCAGCACTGTAATACCCACGCCAACTTCCACAAGCGATCTAAACTCAAATTGCAACATTTATCATTTGGTGGTAAAAGAGAACTTGCTACAAAACAACATAAGGATCCTACAACCTCAGAACACCCCGCAGGAGATAACCCTGCCTGCTTAGCCTCAAACTGATATCTCTCTATACCCTTCCAAAAATCATAGCTATTACGCAATCACTTTATCCTCCTACATTAAAACACAACCAATGTCTATCCTCGAGGCATCAAAATACGCGGTATAAGAACCAGAAGCTGATGGGAGAACTAACACTGGAGTTGTGGTCAAAGCAGTTTTGAGCTTCTGAAAACTCTCCCCACACTCGTCTGACCACCTGAATACCCACACTGGACCCCACGTGCCCTAAGAATGCTATTGAACTGATCCAAAATTCACATTTAGAGAACTTTGCATAAATCTTCTCCTCTTAGTCTCTGTAATACAATCCTCAAATGCTGAGTATGCTCCTCCTGGCTATGTGAGTACACTAGGATGCCATCAATGAATACAATAACGAAGGAGTCCAAATACGGCTGGAATACATTGTTCATCAAATGCATGAACGCTGCTGGGGCATTGGTCATCCCAAAAAACATCACCAAGCATCCACTTCACTCCGCAACTAAACTACATGAGAGGTCCTTCAATACACTCACAACTCGAAGCGATATGCCAACTCAAGACTGAAGTCAAACACTCAATAGTTCTTGCTACATCTCCAGCCAATCCTTTTTGTCACAATCAAACAATATGAACACATATCACCATCGAATCACACTCACCACATAGTCATCCAGTCACGAATCCCATCAATAAGGACACGAACGAACATATAAGTCCCAAATGCACGTGCTCACATAATCGAAATCTCAGCACTCAAGCCACAGACAAAAACCGGCCTCAAGTCCTCCAGACTGGCCCATTATCAACATGCAAAAATCACGTCTCGCACCTCACCCATGGAAATCACAAGCCATCAGTGCACAGCTGATACCGAGCGCTCACGTACGCATTCGAATACATGAAAGGAATTCAAAGAGTTACACTTTTGGCCGAATAAATGGATTCGCACGACAAGAATTCAAGAATGTGATATTTTTCCTAAGGGTTCCGCATCCTCTCGAAGATAAGTACAGACGTCTCTGTACCGATCCGCAAGACTCTACTAAACCTGCTCATAACTAGTGAGTCCTATGCAACCTAGGATCTGATACCAACTTGTCACGGCCACAAAACTACCCCGGTCATGATGGCACCTATCGCAATACTAGGACAGCCAATTCAATACTCAAAACATAAAGAATCCTTTCATTTATATCATTTCTCAACCGATCATTCATAAACGTTCATTTAAGCAATTTTAAACAGTCTAAGATATACCAAATAATAGATACAACCCAAAATCCTGGAGTCACTAGTTATGAGCATCTAAAGACAGTACAAATCTGGAAAATAAACAGTATAATAGTAAGAAGGAGAAGCGCAAGGCTGCGGATGCGTGCAGCTACCTCGCAAATCTCCGTGAGTCCCTGGGGACAGGTAAACAGATCACTCTGCCCTATCACCTGAATCTGCACACAAGGTGTAGGGATTAATGTGAGTACGCCAACTTAGTAAGTAATAAAAGTAAATGAAGTCTGAGAAATACGAAACACATAAAAATACATCATAAATCCACAACAAGTACCGTCCTTCTTTCAAAATCGTAGATATGTCAAATCATAACGCTTAAAAGCTGATTTTAGTGAAAATCATTTGAAAATATAATTTCCAACAGTTTCAATAAAATGTCCTAGAAGTTTAGTGTAAAGATGATATAAATAATAAGTAGTCTCTCGGGCAAAAACATGAATAATAAATAGCCCCTCGGGCATAACATCACTCAGAATCAGTCACTCAGCATGCCTCACAATCACTTATTATCAGCCCCCTGGGAAACCTCAAAACCACTCATGCCTCCCAATCACTCGTCACTCGGCATTTGGCTCTCAGTAGGTACCTGCGCTCATTGGGGGTATACAGACTCCGGAGGGGCTCCTAGAGCCCAAATGCTATAACAAGCCATCTCGAGGCATCATCACTCAGACTCTTGGCCTCTCTCATATCATAAGATAGTGTAACATGCTGCGGCGCGCAGCCCGGTCCCATAATATCCTCACAACATAGGCCCTCGGCTTCACTCAGTCAGAAACCTCTCAAAAAGCCACTCGGGCTATCAGTAAAACGGGGTACTTGACCCAAATTTATCATTTTATGCATCAAAATAGAGTAAATGAGACTGAGTTTCGAAATTAGTTAAACATAATACCACTAGGTGTAAATCATAAGTCAACACAGTGAGAAATAGCAGTAAAAAGCCCCCAAGGGCTCCAAACACTTGGCACGAGGCCCAAATACATCATTCCGCCAAAAACATAGTAATAATCTTTGAAACATGAAATATAATATGATTAATAATCAAATACGCAACTATAGTTGCTACGCGACGGACCAAGTCACAATCCCCAATAATTCACACCACACACTCGTCACCTAGAATGTGCGCCACTCCAAAATAGTGATACCATGCGAAATTCGGGGTTCATACCCTCGGGACAAGATTTACAATCATTACTTACCTCAGGACGGATGCAAATCAACTCCGCGATTCCATTTCCACTCGTCTCATACTCAAATTTCCCCGAATCTATTCAAAATCAGATTGATATCATCAAAATACGCTAAAGGAACAAAGCCCACTCGAAAATAACCAAATTACATCACAAATCTCAAAATTGGCCAAACCCGACCCTCGATACCATGTCTCAAAATTCGATAAAAATTACAAAAATAGAATCCTTATTCACTCACGAGTCTACCCATATCAAATTCATCGAAATCCGACATCAAATGGCCATTAAAATCCCCAAAAGAATTTTCTCACGTTTTCTTCCATTTTCTCTCAATTTCCACCAAATTAAATGATGCAATTAAAGGCATAATCATGGATTTTGACCAAAACTAGATATAAATCACTTACCCCATTCCATATGGTGAAAACCGCCTAAAATTTGCTTTAATCCGAGCTCCAAAGCTCCAAATATGTTAAAAATGGACGAAACCTCGATATATAGCTTCTGCCCAGGTAATTACTCATAGAGAGCACAGAAAAAGCTCCGCGATCACAAAGCACAAATTTTCTCAGCCCGACATTTGCCCTTCGCAATCGCGGAAAATGCTTCGCGATCGCAAAGAACAAATGACAGCTCTTCCAGCCAGCTTCTAGTATAATGGTCATAACGTTTGGTACAAAACTTCAAATTGCAAATGGTTTGACTTTATGAAAACTAGACACCAAGAGCTACAACTATTATTCTTTCATCAGTTCCCAGTTCCTTATGGAGTATGAGATATAAGCCACCAATGTCAGCCCTATGCAACACAATGCGATTTCCAAACTCTTCCCGGATAGGCTGTAGTCTATCAACCATAACTCTTTTAAACCGACTCCAAATTCCAAATGATTTGATTTTCTGAAAACGAAACACAAATATCTACAACTTTCATTTTTAGACATCTCAAAATTCCTTATAGATTGCAAGATACTAGCTTCCAAAGTCGGGTCAGTGCAGCAGAAAATTTCCTTTACGCGATCGTGAATGGCCTTACGCGATAGCGATTCACTGGCCATTTTCTCTAATTTTACACATCGCGATCTTGTCCAACTCCCCGCGATCGCGTAGCATACTGCTATAGCCAAAAACCAGCAACTAAAAATGGCCTATAAATGGTCTGAAACCACCCCGAAACTCACCCGAGCCCCTCGAGACCCCGACCAATCATACCAACACATCCCATGACATCATATAAACTTAGTCGAGCCTTAGAATCACTCAAAACAATATCAATATACCAAATTAACCCCGAACTCAAGCCTAAGGATTTCTAAACTTCTAAAATTCGCCAACGATGCCGAAACCAACCAAACCACGTCCGAATGACCTGAAATTTTGCACACACGTCACAAATGACACTACAAACCTATTCCAACTTCCGGAACTCCATTTCGACCCCGAATATCATATTTTCCACTGTCGACCGGAAATCGCCAAATTCTCATTTTCACCAATTCAAGCCTAATTCTACTACAGACCTCCAAATTATATTCCGAACACACTCCTAAGTTCAAAATCACCTAACGAAGGTATCCGAACCATAGAAACTCCAATCCGAGACCGATTACTCAATAGTCAAAATTTGGTCAAACCTTTAATATTTAAAGCTCCTAGTTGAATATAATTTCCCCATATCAATCCCGAATAATCTGAAACCAAAAACGATGACTCACATAAGTCATAATACATCATACGGGGCTACCCATACCCCCAAACCACCGAACGAAGTGCAAATGCTCAAAACGAATGGTCGGGTTGTTACAGTAATGTTGCATCAGTCTCGGTTCTTTTGTACAAGATTATGAAAATTTGTATTTCTGGTTCTTTACTATTTTTTGAGGATTGAGTTATTGTCATTGACTTATCGCCTGGCCGTCATTTCCTGAGTAATTTTCCTAAAACTATTATTTTGGTAAATTAATTTTCTAGGTGAATTTACTATGTTGTGTCGTTACCTCCTATCCTGCTGATTTGTTAGTAATATAGTAATTTTAAATAAAAAAATTAATATCAGCTGCCTTGTGTGACTTTAAAATTAAAACTCGCCATTTATTTCGGTACTTACAGTTACTAATTGTTGTCGTATTTTACTTTAATCTATTTCTCAACTTAATCTCCGTGGCCTATCTGAGGTTTCTATTTTACTTAAAAAGGAATTATTATTATGTTTTAATTTAATAAATTCTATATTTACTTCAATAGATTGTTCGATACAGTAATTTACTTTAAAATGTTATTTTTCTTCACCCAAATGATTTCTAAAATAAACCCATCATTCTCATTGATTTGATACTTGGTCTAGAAACTGTAATTTTTACTTTACGATAAATAAATCAAATCCCGTGAACATCCTAATTAGCATTTGACATAGATATTATACACCGAGTAACACGTGGATTCTACCGTACGAAGTGAGATGGAAAGATATGGGCACAAGATGCCATATGTGTCAAAGGTTTGGAAGTTGTGATTTATGATATGAGATTACGAGAAGTGGGATTGTCGAAATTGTGTATTAGAAATGACTTGACATCATTTTTCATACTCGAGTACATTTAAACTTCATTTGTACCCCAACTATGTTGTTGTTTAATTACTTGGTTATTAATCGTTGCCATTCATGTTTCCTTTATTGTTACCGCTATTTATAATCTGATTTCTGTCTGCTATTGGTATTTTTTTTATATTCCTCCCTTGTTAGCTTTATATAATATCCTGCACAAGTTTAGATGTTGAGTGAGTGTCTTCACCTGGCCTCGTCACTACTCTACCGAGGTTAGGCTTGATACTTATTAGGTACCACCATGGTGTACTCATACTACGCTTCTGCACATTGTTTTTTGCAGAACCAGATACTTCGGATCGAGTCGGTTTTGAGACTTATGCTTGATGTAGTTGGAGACTTCAAGGTACACCTACCGAGCGTTCCCATGCTCCGAAGTCACCCTCTATCGTATTTATTTCCATTGTTTCTTTCTATTCTGGAACAGTGATGTATTCATTATTTAAATGTACTCTCAGAAGGGCTTATGACTTGTACTACTAGTTTTGGGTTACCGTATCATGTTGAGACTATTAGGATATTTAGAAATTTATGGTTCATGTTCATCAGTTGTTTAGTAGAATTTGTTATTTTTTCGGTATGTGTTAAGCTTACCTAGTTTTAGAGACTAGGTTCCATCATGACTCCTTCAGAGGAATTTTGGGTCGTAACAAATTTCTTCTATATTATCAGTGTAAAAAAGTTAAGCCTATCACTTCAAAACCTAGATTTTTCCTAGCTAAAAATGTGCACCTATCAAACACTACTAAAAATAGTTCTTACCGACGCAGGCATACCGACAGACTTGTCCGCGTCGGTATTTCGAGGGACTTACCGACGGAGTCCATCAGTAATTTAAAAAAGTTAATTTTATAAGATTTTTAAAAAATTACCGACGGACGTGTCTAGGTAAAGTACCGACGGGCACCCTCGCAAAATAAGGTCTAATTCTTTTTTATTTATTTTTTTCAGTACCGATGGACTCTCTCGGTATATTTGAAAAAATAAATAGCTAGAAAAGAAATACAATGTATCAACCGACTCAATCGGTGTTATATTTACAATTATTTTAAATTTTATTTTTACCATATCGACGGCCTCCTTCGGTGTATTAAAAAACAAATTAAAAAATATATTATTTCACCCGTGTAAGTCCCCTGCTAATACATAATATATAATTATTTTGGAGACTTAAGGTAGATTTGTTGGAATTCGCAGACCTTGAAGTCCCTATCTATCTTCCCTGTTTTTACCGTTTCTTTCATTCACACAGTTGTATTTCTTTCAGACTTTTACTTGTAGTTAATCCTAAAAGTTCGTGAATTGTGACTCCACATCCGAGTTGTAGTATATATTCAAGCTTTTATATTATTCTGCACTCGCTTTATTCCGTTTTAGCTTATTTGTTGTTATTTACTGAACTCGATCAATAAGGATTGGCTTAATAATTCTCTAACGTTGGCTTGCCTAGCAAGTGAAATGTTAGGCGTCATCACGGTCCTGAATGTGAAAATTCCGGGTCGTGACAAAATCGATTCACTTTTCTTAAAACCATGCTACAAATTCAACTATACTGTTTTACGGGTAAATGGTTACCTTTATGCAATGCATTTAAGTGTAATTGATTTAGTTTTTCGCACATGGAATCAAATTTAGAAAGTACAGTAATATATATATATATATATATATATAT
>ML244270.1:0-12226 GCA_005239495.1 Nicotiana undulata
CAAGGTAATAAATGAAACGTAAAGACACGGCAGAAGTATAGCTTCTCAAACAGATAATGAACATAAAAGGCACGGCCTGTCCCCTTGTGCATAACCTCACAATCACTCGGCACAGAATGTCCCCTCGTGCATATATAACAACACTCGGTCAACACGGCATGTCCCCTCGTGCGACGAAAAATAAAAACACAAGGCAACAATAATGTGAAAGTCAACAATACGAAGTCTCGAGTGCATGGAAATATTCAAATACAATTCCCTTGCCCCAGCAAAGAGGATTCATCAATTACAATATCAACAAATGCCCGACAAATGGTCTCAGCTATAACCAACCTCGCATCAGAAATACAATTTCAACAGTGTAAGCCTCAACTGGAGCAAATAACTCAATAACCCTCCACGTCATGAAACAACATCAAGTATCACTTTTAATTCAAAATTTACTCATAGTGCGGGGAATATTAGGAACATAACAAAATTTCATCACAATTAAAAATTGACTCACGGGCATACTTGACCGCAACGCATAGGCACTCGTCACCACACCCATACGTTGGACATGAGTTGCACATAACAAATAAGACTCTATACCTAATCCCTCAAGCTGAGGTTAAGCCAAAAACTTACCTCGACTCCAAAATTGCAATTCAAGCCTCGATCACAGCCTTTCCTTTAGACCTCGACTCCGGAACGGTATTATCTAGACATATTCAACCCAAGTACATCAATAAGTACTCAATAAATCAATTTCTAAGCCAAGTTATGCATTTCCTACTATTCTTCCAAGAATACTAAAATTCGACCCCGGGCCCACACGTTTAGATTTTCGAAAATTCATGAAGGAATCTATTACCCGGAGTCTAAGGATCGAAGTTATGTAATTTAATCAAGAATTTATGGCCTAACATGGAAAATCACCAAATTCCTAAAAACCCTAAAGTTTACTACCTAATTCAATGAGTTTAGGTGGTTTAATATTGTATTTAACTAAGAATTGTTGTTAAAATTAGAAGTTGTATGGGGTTTTACTTACCTCTTACAGTGGGTGGTCGTGAAAGGTGATGCCCCAAGCTTGGATGTTCTCTAATGGAGTTTGAAGATGGAAGGAATGAGGAAAATCTGAAATTTTGGACATTTTAAGTGGGCTGCCAACAGGGGTTTCCGCACCTGCGAGAAAAGGATCGCAATTGAGGAAAAGGGCCAAGGACCCTAGGCTCGCACCTGCGGGGTTGGGAGCCGCACCAGCGGTCCCGCTACTGCGGAAATCTAGTCGCCCCTGCGGAAAGGGTCGCACCTGCGATGGCCTGGACCGCACCTGCGGTCTCGCGCCTGCGGCCTGAGTCTCGTGCCTGCGGACTTTGGGCAAGGGGCTGAGGTTCGCACCTGCGAGGCTAGGACCGCAGGGGCGGTCCCGCACCTGCGGCTGGGCAACCGCACCTGCGGTCACAGCAGCTGTTGTGCACCAGCAGTGGTTTTTGCTGGTTTTTGGCCTCGCTCGGGGTCCGGGAGGCACCTGGGCCCACCAGAGCCCCCGTACAAAAATACCAAAAAGTCCCAAATCATTAAACAAACTTGCCCGAGCTCACAGAACACTCAATACAACGCTAAACTCAAAATCACCCTCCAAAACCCTTGAATTCAAAACTTAAGAACTTTGAAATTCTAGGATTCACTTTAACACGCCGAACCGGCCTAAACCACTCGGAATGACTTCAAATTTTGCAGATAAGTTATAAACGACACAACAGAACTATTCCCGATCTCGGAATTTCATGCGGACCTCGGGAACATAAAATCACTTCTCATGCCACATTTCAAATTCTTTAGAAACCTCACAAGTTCATTAACTCCATTTTCCTCACTTGGACCCGAAACCAATCAAATCAAACCCGTTTTACACCAAAACTCACAGATAGGAAAAACAACATATAATAAACCTGTTCCGAGCTCCGGAACCATAACACGGGCCCGATAACAAGGTTTTCACATAATTATTCACTTTCAGATTCCTTTTATATTTTCAGAAAATAATTTTCTTTAAAAATTCATTTCTCGGGCTTGGGGCCTCGGAATTCAATTTCGGGCATACGCCCAAGTCCCATATTTTCCTATGGACCCTCCGGGACCGTCACATCACGGGTCCGGATCCGTTTACCAAAAATGTTGACCAAAGTCAACTTTATTCAATTATTCAATTCAAAAATCCTATTTTTATCAAATTTCCACATGGAAGTTTCCCGGCTTCCTGCCCAGACTGCGCACGCATATCGAGGTGAGATTAACGGAGGCTTTCGAGGCGTCGGATCACAGATTTAGCTGGAATTACTCAGGATGACCTTTTGGGTCATCACAATGATTCGTTTGAAAAGTTCCAAAATTTGTAATTCAATACAAATTCTTTTTACCCCAAATCCTATTCAAGTCCTTCCGATCGATCGGCGAAGAGAAGCTAGAATGGGAGGATACATCTATCTGGATCCGATACAAGCAATGAGAGAAACTAAAATTAGAGAGTCTTATCGGTGAAAACCCACACGGGCAACATAAGGCGGCGGTGAGTAGAGAAATTAAAAAATGAGAGAGTCTGGTTAGTGAAAACTCGCAAAGAGCACTACAAGACAATGGCGAGAAGAGAAATGAGAGAGATTAGTCAGTGAAAACCCGAGAAGGGCACTGCTAATCGAAAAGAGGATGATTGGTCACTAATATCGACATGGTTTGGGACAAGGTTTCTCAACCTCGAGTTAAAAGCTGTGACAAATTTCTGAGAGTCAGAATGTATATATAGATCAGGTATCCAATCCAAGTCGCATGTCATGTTCGTTGAAGGCCGCATACACTCCAGATAAGTCCTTCTTTTCTTTTCTCCCGAAAGGGATATCTCTTTCCAAAATTCATTGTCTCCGTTTCTTTGTTATTCTGTTTCAATCCCTTTCAGTATGACTATGTTTCTAAGGTAAAACGAAGAAAGGATGGCAAAACTGATTTACAGGGTTCTCGTTTGACGCAAGCCAACAGGCAAAGGGCGCCGTGCCTCATCAGGGGCATCAAGTCGATCCCGACTGGCCGCAACGGCCGATGCTTTAAACACAACTCTGGAAAGGAGAAGATCAAATCGAAATGCCTATAGAGGCGATTGAAGTGAAAGGTTAAGTCCCACGTGGCTAATCCCCTCGGCGAAGTTTAAAAAGCCAAAGCGCGCCAAGTGCTTTAAATTAAGGACAAAGGAAAAACTAGAAATGGAAGGCCGATAGAGGCAAAATAAAGTTGGAAAGGGTAAGTCCCACACGACTAGCCGTTGCAGCAGAATTGGAGGGGCTAAAGATTCCCCCGATACTCCGGAATCCAAAACAAAAAAGCATGTGAAAGTCCTACAAAGGCAGAATAAAGTTGAAATGTTGGGTCCCCACGTGACCAGTCACCACGACAAAATCTGAAAAGCCAAGATCCCCGGATTTGGAAACGAAACCCAATCCCAGCAAACAAGCAAACGGTTGAGATCTTCGTCAAAGAGGGTGAAATCAAGCAGCTTGAAATAATCAAGGCCGCAAAACCAACCACCGTTTCAAACTAACAAACTGTTCTTTGTTTGAAAATGTGAAACAGGTGCAACTCAAAAGCAACCGTGCAAAAGCAGGTGCAACCAAAAGAAAAGGCGCAAGATCTAGAACCAGCTCTGCAGCAACAACTCCAAAAAGGAAGTTTTTTCAAAATCCTTTCCCGCATTTATTCAACAAAAAAATGTCGAAAATAGCTCAAACCTGAAGTGGTATAGGGTCTCCAAACCCTAGCTACGCTTTTTCCAATTAAGGGTGCAGATTCCCTAATTGATTCTCTTTTCCCAACATGGGGGCACACGCTCCCTAGTTGATGCCAATTAAGGGTATACACTCCCTAATTGATGTTTTGATTTTCCAATTAAGGGTATACACTCCCTAATTAATATTTTTCTTTTCCAATTAAGGATATACACTCCCTAATTGATGTTTTACTTTTCCAATTAAGGGTATACACTCCCTAATTAATATTTTTCTTTTCCAATTAAGGATATACACTCCCTAATTGATGTTTTACTTTTCCAATTAAGGGTATACACTCCCTAATTGATGTTCCGCTTTTCCAATTAAGGGTATACACACCCTAATTGATTTTCTTTTCCCGACATGGGTGCACACGCTCCCTAGTCGATGCCAATTAAGGGTATACACTCTCTAATTGACGTTTTACTTTTCCAATCAAGGGCATACACTCCCTAATTGATGTTTTACTTTTCCAATTAAGTGTATACACTCCCTAATTGATGTTTTACTTTTCCAATTAAGGGTATACACTCCCTAATTGATATTTTTCTTTTCCAATTAAGGGTATACATTCCCTAATTGATGTTTTTCTTTTTCAATTAAGGGTATACATTCCCTAATTGATTTCTTTTCCAGCATAGGGTATACAATCCCTAGTTGAATTTATTTTTCCACCCCCAGCGGATCTTGCTTTGAGATATAGGGTATCCACTCCCTAGTCTGCAATAACGCCGGATGCACTACTCCCGGCTTTTCACCGCTTTCAATAACAAATTGTGTAGATTTCCTTACAATAACTCACAAAATTTTCCTAGTGAAAATTGGTTCATTTGTTTTGATTTTTGTGCAGATTACATTTTTAGGACATTGGAACTTGAGACGACCGAAAGAAGGAATTTTGATCCAAAAAAATAAAAAATAAAATAATAATAATAAAACAAAAGAGGAAAGAGAAGATTGAATCCAAAAGTGCAGAAACGGGGAAGATATGGACTATTCAAGACGAGATTGAAGTCATCCGTCCAGTATATCCTGCCTTGATCCGAGGAACGATAAGACAAAACCAGCACCTGCAGCTAACAAGCATCAAGATCTAGGTCAAAGTCAGCAAAAGATCAAGACTCAGGACCAAGTCTTAGATAGGAATCTTGTAACTTAGCAACTGATAGGTTTAGTTAGTCCTTCATTTTGTTACTTTGGTGTAATAAGGAGATCGACAGCAGTAACAACAGAAACCGCGTGAAACCACAGTAACTCGGTAGTCCGAGCTACCAAACTTCCATAACTACACTGACCTGATTCCTTTATAGCCAAGAATATGTAGGCAACCTTTGAAGCAAGGTTCGGTCAAACCTTTCAAAAACGCTTCACAATGGAACACATGAATGGGTAAAAGTCGTTCATGACTGCTCACTTTGTCTTTGCCTGAAAACTCTTCGCGTTTCCGAGCAAAGAGGGGCAGCTGTGAGCACGTGATTTTTTCACCCACCCTACACTCCTACAAATTCGATACAATGAATTAATTTTACAAATTTTTGGTGAATTTTAGTGATTAATCGTGAATTGTTTGCATTTTTGCATATTCATAATTCATCTTTTAAAATTATTAAAATTACATCACCATTATCAAAGAATTATAAACTTATTATTTGTAATTAATTAAATTAAATAATAGACGGATGGTGCTTATTTGATGTAATATAAGTTTTAACCACTAATTACCAAAATTAATCATTTTATCCAATAAGTCATAGATTTGATTAGGAGTATAAAATTAATTGTTCTCCATTCCTAATTAATTTGTAATTAGATGAAAATACAGGTTTAGAATCAATTATTAAATTTCTTTAGATTTAATTAGGATTGAGTTTAATTAAATTAATTGGGTTAGTTAATTAAAAAAAGACTAAATTCAGACTTGGGCTGAAATCACCCAGGCCCAAACCTAGTCTCTACACTACCCAAGCGACCCAGCCCAAACCCCATAACCCATCCGGCCCCCAGCCCTGTCCAAAACGACCTCGTTTGAGCTAAGCTCAATCCCAGCCGTTGATCTCCTAAGAGCTATTGATTCATGTGGGTTTGACCCATTTCCAAACCATGCCGGAATTCGGCCAAGGTCTGGAGACCTTCATTTTCTCTGGCCAATCCTTTTTTTACGGGTATTCTTCCTCTGTCTTTACTTTTTCTATGAAATATCGAAACAAAATCATGTTAATTGTTGTTTTCGATGATTTCTGTTTATACTAGCTTGTTTTGTTATATTATTGATTCCTCTTGTCCCTTATTTGGATTATGTGTTGTCTATTATGGTTGATCAAGAAAATCAGGATAAAAAAAAAAGAAAAAAACCTGAATTGTTTTAACTGTTCTTGGTCGATTCATTTTTTGTTCCATTAGTATTGTCTAGAAATAACAAGCATATCTTTTAGCTATCCGAATGACTGGCTAAACTTGAATTTCTCTTTACTGACAAAACAAGATGTCATAGGTTTATTTTGTCCCTGTTCATGTGATTAGATTAGGGGTCATATTATGGTATGAACTGTTTCTGTGATTCCCTGATTATTGTGCTTAGATTATCTGTCAGTGTTCTTTGTTTGCCCTTTTTTCATGATTAGCGAGTAGATAGTCGTTTGAATGCACTGTTTTTCAAGATTGTCTTTGATAAGTTAATTGACTGTTTGATTCATTAAGAAACTAATTTAATCCTATGCCTCAATTCTAACCTAATTAATGATGGCTTATAAAAGGATACATGTTAATAAGACTAACCTAGGTTATTAACACCTTGAATAATCAGATAAGTCCTAAGTGCTAGTTAATATAATTAACTAGGTTTGATTAATTAACACAAGTTAACTAACCTAAAATTTTACTTGGTTAGCTGTTGATTTTAATCCAACCTTAGTTAGTCACCTAAAGTTAATTAACCAAGTAATTATGAATTTATTAGGAGTTGATTATGCTTGATACTTAAAGCAAGTTAGCTGATTTGCGACTTCACTTAAGGTTAAAGTTAATCACTCAGTTAAGATAATCAACTATACTTGCTAGATAAGCTTAATAAAATTGTTTAAGCAAATTAACTTAACTAGCTACTGATTTTCAGAATAGGTCTTTTAATCAACTAAGCTTCAATCGACTAATTAAGTTGATTCAACTAACCTAAGCTTAAAAAAATCAAGATTAGTCTTAATTAAATGAATTAAACTAAGATCTAGCTAATAATACTTATCAGTCCTAGTTTAACTAAAGAACCTGACTAAGGATAATTAACTAAAGTTAATAATAACCCAAGTAAGTTTAACCCTGATTACCTAATGGTAAATATAGGGACTTCAAGGGGTTTATTAGGTAATGTAGATTAGGAAGTCAGATTTTTTAAGGGTAAAAGGGTATTTTCTAAAGTAAGAAGGTTCTAGAATGGGGGCAGCTGTCTCAAAGATATGGATGACAGCTGCCCTATGTACTATTTCAGTCTATTGGGTGAGGAATATGCCAGGGCATATCCCATACTTAAGACTCCTATAAATAGACCCTCTTTCTAGAGACACCAGACCTTGTTTTTACTCTCTCTTAGCTGCTGAAAACATCCTGAAAATACAGAAAATCATAGTATCTTCCATTCATAAACGAAAAAAAAAATCAAAAAAGGGGATTATTAGAAAATAAAAAATCTGATTTCTTTTGGGAAACAAGTTCACAAATAGATGGTCTAGTTCTCAACTTCTATTTCTTTCTCTTTGGAGTCAGATTTCTGGGAGTCTTAAGGATTCTTACTCAAGATTTCTTGATCAATTCTTGCTGGGCTACTTGGTTTTCCTTGGTTTCTCTGTTTGCTGCTGCTGAATCCTCCTTCTTTTTGCTAATTATTGTTCATACTTGACCTTTATTTGGTCAAGTCTTTTTGCTGTTTTTCTCTTAAAAAGGTATGTATCAGCTCATCTATTCTTAACGAAATTCTTGGACTGGAATCTTCATCTTTTACTCACTGTATAAAATTGGTTGTTCTTGATAAATGAAATTGCTTCTTCTGTTTTATGTAAATGTGGTTGTATAGATTTTTATTGGCATGATAATGAATCTGTGAATGTGATAGGTACTGTCTTGATGTTAGTATTGCTCTTGTTGGTGTATGTTGTTTGCTTCAAATTACACGTACACAAATGTGGTTAATACTCATAGTTCTATATTAGGAAATAAGCTGCACTAGGATGTTAAATCTGATCCTCTCTATGGTCAGATTCTTTCTATAAGAGTGTAGAAATACGCTTTTGATTGAGTCTGTTTGATCAATGAAGGGATTCAACAAGCAAGTCTCTAGAATAGTTTAGAATATTGGCACTAGGGTAGATGAATCTGACTTTTAATAGTCGAATTCACCCCTTGGTAGTGCATAAACAGTAGCCTAGGGTGCGGGAAATCACCCTTTTACGGGTATAAAGTATGTAGTTAAGAAGGGCATTAGAGTGAGGAATCTGAACCTTTGAATGGTCAGATTCATCCTCTAAAAATGACTAAATGATCAAAGTTTCTATATAGTTTAGATTTATGTTAGCATTAGCATTAGGGTAGATGAGTTTGACTTATTGATAGTCAAATTCACCCCATATTAAGTGCTTAAATAGTATCCTATCACCCTTTAAGGGTATGAAATAAGCAATTAACAAAGGTTGTAGAATAGTGAATCTGAACCCTTCAAGTGGCTAGGTTCATTCTTTAAGAAATGCCTAAAAAATCAAAGTCACAGTACAATTATTAGTTGAATAGGACCTCTATGGAGATGAATCTGACCCCTTTTATGGTCAGATTCAGTCCATAAAAGGAAAGAACTTGTTCTGTTATAAATGGTGTAAAAACATCATTAAGGTTGAGTCTAATATCCTTCATGGTATGACTCACCCTATAAATGTCTGAAGATCTATTGTTATTGTTGTCCAAATAATAAATTTTGGACCTATAGTCTACATTGAAGATGCACAAACAATTATGTTTCTTTTTTTAGTATAGCTTAGCATAAGCATCATCAAATCTAAACTCTACTTCTTGTCATAGTCCTGTTAGTCTAATGGATGCATAACACACTCAACTTATTGGAGTGTTTTACATATTACAAAGGAAGGATCAAGTATATGGCCTTAAGGGAACTCAAGTCGGACAAATTAGCTAAAAGCTTCATTTCCTTAGTTTTCTCTCTGCTGAAAAACGTACCTTGATAGTAGTAATCTGTATTTATTTTCAGAATTATGTAATTTAAAGAGTGGACTGTACATCTAATTTCAGTATTGTTCATGTTCTTGAAATTTCGAATTTATATTTTTTCTCTGTTCTGAAAGTAATACAATGATATTCGATAAAAGGAACGTGTATGAAATCTGGGTAAACACCCGTTAGATTTTGCGAAAACGATCATTTCAGATTCAGAAGAGTTTCAATACGAATGGAATTAGTAGGCTATCTTCAGTTTATTTTGCATCTTGTAATCTGTGAAATGTATAAACACGTGTGAATTTTGATCCTTTAGAAACATGTAATTAGGCTATTTAAAATTGGTAAGAATCGTTGTTTCAAAACTAATAAAACTATCGGTGGTTTGCTATTTGTTAGAAATCATAAAGTTCTAGAAAAATAGTGATTTTATCTTTCCAATTCGTATCAGAATTAATGAGTAACGTATTTAGATGTCTGAATTCCATAGGTGTATATATCTAATTGAATAAGGAGCATTCTGATTCCCATTTTTTCCACTGTTTGCTGGAAAACAAAATCTTTTCAGACTAGTAGTCCTATTACAATAGGAGTTAACTTAATATGTCCTAATGTTATGAAATGGGGCTAAATGAGGCCGTAGCCCATAAGATGTTTTCTTTAGGCTAATGAAGTTCATCCTTAGGCAACCTTCTAGGTAGAATCATGCCTTTAGCTTGAAACTTGGTAAAGAATCAAATATTATTCCAAAACTACCATAACCTACACTCGGGAGTGGCAACTCGTGCCCCCGACCCTTAACTCCAAACAATAAGTAAAATACACATTAGAAACCACGGGAGCATTTCATGTGACGTGTTTGCCGTGTGTTCAAAAACAACAAGTGCACGCCATCGTGACTTGTCTAAGATAAATCAATAAACATTCTAATTGATCTTAAAACTAAAATGCTCCTTTAAAAAGAAGACATAATCAAACATCGGCTCAAATAGGCATTATAAAACCGTCACGACCATAGTCTTGGCTACATAATCTACACTCGGGTGCGACAACTCATGTCCCCGACTTCAAACTTCAAACTACATTAAAATCACGTGTTGCACTTGCGGGTGCATTTTATGTGGCGTAATTGTAACATGTCCAAAAGCAGACAAGTGTACGTTCTCATGATTTGTTTTCAAGATAAATCCATAAATATCAAAAACGGCTAAAATTTAAAAAGGCTAAATAAAAAATGCATAATCAGAAAATTTAGGCCGAATAATAATAGTTAAGCGACCGTGCTAGAACCACGAAACTCGGGAATGCCTAACACCTTCTCCTGGGTTAACAGAATTCCTTACTCAGATTTATGGTCGCAGACAAATAAAAACAGAGTCAATTTTCCTCGGTTTGGGATTTTTAAAACAAAACGGTGCCCCAGAGCATCGTCAATAATCCGGGTGGCAACTCTGAAATAATAATAAATCCCAAAACCGAATAATGTCATTTTCATTGGAAAAACTCCCTTATTACCCTTCATTAATTCCGGGTAGTGAAAAAGGAGGTGTCATACCTTTTAATCATAATATTCCAGTTGTCTTTTTCTCATTGTTCCACGTATCATGCCCTGTCAACTAAATATATAATTCCACGTGTATCACGTATTTACCACCAATACTGATAGTTCCCCCACTTACTGAATATTCTATAATTGAATGATTGGGAAGTGGTATGTATTTATGACAGGAATTCTTTGCCGCCTTTTCCGAAGCATCATTGCATTTTCTTCAGAACCAACGCGTTGTATGTCACTTCTATTTAATGCATATGCCACGTGGCTTCCGATGATTGGTTCTGCAGTTCCTCAGCGTTTTTAGGGATTTTCTACGGCTGCGTCAGTCACGAAGTGACGGTTCCATTATGACGTTTCATCATGACCTACTTCATACGATGGTTACTTCTTCTTATAAATACATCATATGCCTTCAGTTTCACGAAACCTTCATCCTACAGTATTCTTCTTCTTCACTCGTCCTTGTTCTTCAACTCATATTTCTTTGTTAGTTCCTTATACAACCATGTCTTCATCAAATCCCGATACTCGCAAAGTAATAATTGTTGATGAACTTTCCTCCTTCATCTGCCCCTGTTAGGAGTAGAAGAGGTGATAGACTACATAGTTTAGGATCTGTGTGCATTCGTGGTTCTTCTTCTCAAACCAATACTACTACTCCTTCTTCTTCTAGAACTAGGGCTTCTTTAACCCCTATATCTTCTGCTAGAAATAGGGAATCGAGTGAACCTATGCGTGAACCAACGGTCAATGAAATCGTTCTACAAGAATTTTCTTTCTCATCTGATCGTGAAATGATTAGGAACCAAGTTTCTTCTTTAGCCTCCCATGACCGTGCCGATCTTTATCCTTCCCAAATTACTACTGGTTTGATTTCTCTTGTTCGAAGAGAATGCTACTGTTTCACGACCCCAAAACCTAACAGGCCGTGATGGCGCCTATCGTGGAACTAGGCTAGCCAACCATCACATTGCTACGCTTTTGTTCAACTAAAATAGTTCACAATTAAATAATAAGCAAGCAACCATGGCATAAATGATATAATTAAGTCTTAGCGTCCCCATAATATTCTAGACAACCTCCAAAGAACATGAGTCAATAGTCATGAGCATCAAAGAATAAATAAATATAACTCTGCTAAAACTATAATATATGTCTCTGAATCAAATGCTAAGACTAAATAAGGAAGGGAAATGGAGAAGCTGTGGACGTTGGACAACTACCTCGAAATCCCGTGAAATGCTGCTTTCAACTGCGTCAGCTACTGCTGCGAACTAGTACCTGGATATGTGCACAAAGGCACAGGGAGTCTTTATGAGTACGCCATCTCAGTAGTAATGAAAATAAATCATAGTATGAGTAATATAAACACACAGAACATGGACACAATTCCACAAACCAGTAAAACACCAAGTCACCACGTAACATTCATCAATCATAAGTTCGAAATCAGTTTCCAGAAAACCTTTGAAACAAGTGCAATATCAATATATCTCAGTAAAATTCTCAGTAAAACCAGTGTGAAAACGAAGTAAATCATAGTTTGAAAACTCAGTAAAACCTTTCATAAAAACTGCCCCTCGGGCCATAATCATTTCTCGTAACAATATTTTTCAGTATCAGCCCATCAGGCATCCTCACAATCACTCTGCCCATCAGG